>OX365961.1:5829184-6081347 GCA_947247005.1 Spisula solida | reverse complement strand
TGGAAGACAAGAACAAAATGATCATAACATACATGATTTTACCTTTTTAACTTTAATCTTGTAATTTAAATCTTTATAATGGTACAGCCTAGATACATGTAGTTGATTTCTATAATATCACGTAGATCTACATGTTTTTTCTACTAATTCTAGATAACGTAGAAATTTAATAACTAATTGATTACTTCAATTACTTACCTTCGTCAACTTGTCCAGGTGTAGAATATGTATCTTCCATCGCAATATAGATTAGATGTTGAAAATAATTCACTAACAACCAAGTGTGTACGTATATCCTTGGTTTAACTGTTAAAGACAATTTCCAGGACGAATTCATTAATTATAAACGTGTAAAACATAATTGAGAAATGTCGTTTTAAAACACTACAGTAAACTGTTAATTCTTTCTGATGTATTATTTTGCAAACATTATAAAGTTTCTAATCGATAAATCCAAGTAAAACGACATATAAGAAGATAAACATTAAACATTACGTTGCCTTTATAAGAATGGTCCCTACACATATAATGGACTAGACCAGGCACCCCACTGCGTAATCTGTCTACCTGACCGGTACACACACGACATAAACCGCGTGAAGCTGAAGAGGACTGCATCTTTACACGGACCATGACTGATGTATAAATGAGGCTGAGGTAAGATATACTGTCTGTATTTGTGTATTTTTATTTTAAATTTAATTATAACGACTTGATTGTTCAGTATTCAGTAATGCATGTATTTGTTGATTAAATTTAGATGCGTTTAAGAGGACGACAGGGGCGTAGCTTGGTCGAAATCAATGTGTAGGCCACGTTATTTTAGGGGTCCCCCGAAAAAATAATTTCTATATCGTTGCAGGTGCATTCTTAACAGTTTTCAGAGTAAAAAACAAGAGTAACTACGACGCACTATTCTGTTAGAATATAATTCGCACTATTCTGTTAGAATATAATTCATCAAAATACATGGGCGTAGGAGCGTCTTCAACATTGGGGGGGGGGGGGGGCAAATATTTGGGAAGATGGGGGGGGGGGGATTTTTTTTTGAGATATTTGGGGGTCACATTAAGTGTTAATAAGCTATGGTGAAAGTAGTCCAAGGTCTTTGACCATGATCATTCCATTTCATCGTCAAAGCCGTTTGTTCTTTGAAACCTAACAGCTCTACGTCTCAGTTTGAGTCGCGTTCGTTTTATGACAAAACGCACGTTTTAAACTAAATAATCATTGACACCCTATCAATTGGAGCATATTCTATCAGTATACCCCCAAAAACAAAATGTTTTGCAAGAAATACCATTAATTCCGTCGATTGTTTCAAACCAGTACAATTTCACTGTTTTCGTTTACGATCGCCATTTATTTGAAAGGGATTATAACAAAAGTGTTCCGAAACGAACCACGTGATCAATGTTTTGATTGTCTACATCTACATGATACATCTACATCAATACGTTATGCTGTCATAAATTTGACAATTCTATAACGGTGCGCAAAGAAAAAGAAAAAGGGAAGTAAAGATAGGAAAGACAGAAGGATAGACACGGGCAAATATGGTTGCAGGTAAAGTTTAAAAGATATGAAGTAATAGAAAGTGTTGCACAGTTACTTTCGGCCATCAGGGCAAGACCAATCCAGCTTCCGTGGCGGTGCCAGGGTGCTAGACCCCGCTGACATAGCTCCGGCCCTTCGTTTGACTGTACTTTGTAACTGTGCAAGAGGATCCCCTTTAGAAGGTCAGGTTGGAGAGCTCATTCTTGAAGGATGCCAAAGAATGAGCCTCGGCAATAGATGCTGGAAGGTTGTTCCACAGGGGGATACAACGAGGAAAGAAGCTGAATTTGAAGACGTCAGAAGATGTAGAATAGGGCAGGAATCTGCTGTTATGAGATGATCTTGCTCTGCTTTTGATTGGTGTTAGATAGGGGCCTGGATCAATCTCGACATGGTTGTGGATGATCTTGTAGAGCATGGTCAGTTGTATCTTTTTCCGGCGAGATTCAAGGGTTTCCCATTTCAGGTCAGAAAGCATATCAGAGACACTGCTGATGTTGTGGTACCTGTTGGTAGCGAATCGTGCTGCTCTTCTCTGGACCATTTCGACTTTGTTGATGAGGTTTCTATGATGAGGGTTCCAAATAGTGCTGCAATATTCCAAATTTGAGCGGACGAGAGATGTGTAGGCGTTGGTTTTTGTTTCTTTTCTTGTATTTCTTAGGTTGCGTTTCAGGAAGCCTAGCATGTTGTTTGCCTTTTTAGCTCACCTGTCACAAAGTGACAGAGTGAGCTTTTGTGATCACACTTCGTCCGTCCGTCCGTCCGTCCGTCCGTCCGTCTGTCCGTCCGTCTGTCCGTCCGTCTGTCCGTCCGTCAACAATTGGGTTGTGTCCTCTCTAGAGGTCACAATTTTGGCCTAATCTTTATGAAACTTGGTCACAATGATCATCTCAACAAAATCTAGGTCAAGTTCGATATTGGGTCATCTGAGGTCAAAAACTAGCTCACTAGGTCAAATTATAGAAAAAACCTTGTTTTAAACCTTTCAACATGTAGTCTTCATGGTCACTTAACTCTCTGCTGTAACTCTCTACTCTCTATACATACAATAAACTTTCATCAACCAATGAAAATGTGTATCAGGGTTCAAAGCAGTTTTGTAAAGGTCAAATATCAAAATATTCTAGTATTCTATAGCAGGGTGTGAATTGTAATGGTTAAGTGGGAATCAAAGCGCTGTAGGGAGCGTAGACATTTTCCTGAGGGTCGTGGGTTCAAACCCTACTGGAACCATAATTTTTTTATTTAATTTTTTTTTTTTTTGAGTGTTTAGGTATTGTTTTGTCTGTAAAGCATTTATTTGTACATTTTCCTGATGGTCGTGGGTTCAACCCCCACTGGAACCATAATTTTTTTTTTTTAATTTTTTTTTTAAATGTTTAGGTATTGTTTTGTCTTTATAACATGTATTTGTACATTTTCCTGATGGTCGTGGGTTCAACCCCCACTGGAACCATAATTTTTATTTTTATTTTTTTCAGTGTTTAGGTATTGTTTTGTCTTTATAGCATGTATTTGTACATTTTCCTGATGGTCGTGGGTTCAACCCCCACTGGAACCATAATTTTTTTTTTTTTTTTTTTTTAGTGTTTAGGTATTGTTTTGTCTTTATAGCATGTATTTGTACAGTTATATGGAGGAAAAATACCAAAATATTTTGTTTAAAATAAAGGTCAAATCATAGAAAAACCTTGTGTAGTCAGTCACCAGTGGTTACAATTTCAACTAAATCTTTATGAAACTTTGTCACAATGATCCTGTCAACAAAATCTAGGCCAAATTCGATTTTGGGTCATCTGGCGTCAAAAACAAGGTCACAATGTCAATTGACATTTTCCTGAGGGTCGTGGGTTCAAACCCCACTGGAACCATAATTATTTTTTTAAGTGTTAAGGTATTGTTCTGTCTTTATAGCATGTATTTGTACAGTTATATGGAGGAAATATTTTGTTTAAATTATAGGTCAGATCATAGAAAAACCCTGTGTAGTCACCAGAGGTTACAATTTCGACTTTATGAAATTTGGTCCTAATAATCATCTCAACACAATCTAGGTTAAGTTTGATATTAATTAAGTCATCTGGGGTCAAACGCTAGGTCACATGGTCAAATCATACAAAAACTTGCAATAGAGGCTGAATTTCCTTAAATTTTATTCAGAAAATGTGTAGGATCACCATAGGGGTGTGCATGCACTAGTACGACAGGTGAGCGACCTAGGGCCCTTTGGGCCCTCTTGTTTGTTGTTCTGTCTATATGAGTTTTCCAGCCAAGGTCTGATTGCAGGTCCACTCCTAAGTATTTTGATGATTTTTCATCCGCCAATGGTACACCTTTCAGGATGTAGTTTGAGCGAAGAGGAGTCTTGGATCGAGTTACTCGGAGGACACTACATTTCTGAGGGTGAAAGTCCATCCCCCACAGTTTCTCCCACTTGGCTAGAGAGTCTAGGTCTTGTTGAAGTATCTGCTGGTCTTGTTCGGTCTTTATCTGGTGGTAGAGAATGCAGTCATCTGCGAATAGGCGTGTCTTTGAGCGGAGTCCCTCTGGTAGGTCATTAATGAATAACAGGAATAAGAGTGGTCCCAATACTGAGCCTTGAGGGACACCACTCACAACCGGGGCTTCTTCAGATGACTCGCCTTGAACAAGAACTCTCTGGGTTCGACCTTGCAGGAAGGATGAAATCCACTGGAGCGTTTGGCCTCGGATACCATAATGATGGCATTTCTTCAGGAGTCTTTGGTGAGGAACTCGGTCGAAGGCTTTACTGAAATCCAGTATTATCATGTCTGTCTGCGTCCTCTTGTCTAGTGACGCTGCAAGCTCATGCTGTAATGTTAGGAGCTGAGTCTCGCAGCTTCTCTTCGCCCTGAATCCATGTTGACAGTCATGAAGTATGCTGTGCTTGTCCAGGTGTTTCATTGTGTGGCTAACTAAGACATGCTCAAGTAGCTTGCAGCAGATGCTAGTGAGGGAGACCGGCCGATAGTTTGCGGGGTCCTGTCTTGAGCCTTTCTTGTAGATGGCAGTAACATTTGCATGTGTCCAGTCATCAGGTACTTTTCCTTCGTCAAGTGAAGTCTGGAAAATCATGGTGATGATTGGGGCCAGAGCTGTTGCACAGTCTTTAAGTATGCGTGCTGGTATGCAATCTGGACCTGTGGCCTTCTTTGGGTTGATGTTGTGTAGCAGCTTCAATATTCCTTCTTCGGTAATATGAATTTGGTCCATATCCGGGGAAGGTGTTCCTGCTGGTGTGGGAATGTCATCATCTGCTTCTTGAGTGAAGACTGACTTATACTGCTTGTTTAAGATGTTTGCCTTGTCACTAGCGGAGTTGAAGAGTCGCCCTTTGTCTTTTAGAGGTGAAATGCCTGAGTTGTCTTTCCGTAGTGATTTGATGAAGCTCCAAAATCTTTTCTGTTTAGGCTGTTTATTATGTTCTGTGTCTTCAGGTTCTATTATGTTGTTTATATATGAGTGGTAGGCATTTCTTTCAAGTTTCTGGAATTGTGCTTTCGAGTTCTTATATTTTCTTATGTCGGATTCTTTCTTAGTTTTCTTCATTCTGGTGTACAATTTCGATCTATTGTCGGCTGCGTAAATTGCAATATTTATTTGTGTAAATGGGAGTTACATGATTTATAGCAAAAATAACGTGTTTGTTTCTTATGTAAAGGTATATCTAAAGGTTTTGTTTAATTTTAAGACGTTTTCGACCATGTTTCAAGAAATAACGGATTTTTCGAAAACGGCTCTCGCACGCACCTGCGATAAATTAATTATTCAAAATGGCCGCAGGAGCTGATCAAACCCGGAATTAAATAAACTTTAAGCAATATATGATTATCAGTAGGTGTTACATTGACTGTTTTAAGACAAAACACTTGAAAAATATTACATTTATACATAAATTATAGTTTTGGGGCGATTTTTGAACAATGAACATGCATTTTAGGCGTTAAGCTTAAACAGTTGATTATTGAAGAGGGTAATTCCATAACTAAAAGGCCGACACGTCAGTGTAAATAAAAGACCATTTAGTTATGGTATCCAGAACTATGGTGAAAGTTGGTGTTTATATTCACCAAGGTTAGGTGTATGCTAAGGTGTTTGCTTGTCAAAATCCCGGTAAAAAATTGAACCCTATCATAAACTAGTAAGAAGGGGGATCCGTGGGCATGCTCCCCGGGAATTTCTTAAAACATTGGGCCAAACTGGTGTGTTCTGAGATAAGTGTTTGGTAAGATCAATCAAATTAAGTCTTTATTTTGTAAATATTTTTTACGAATTATTGAACAGATGCCCGGATTCTGAGAGTTTTAGTGGTTTAGTAAGGGAATTTAACATAGCAATAACACAGTTTAAAAGCAATATAGGAGTTGGTGCAAACTTTATCTTACAATGTATTTCTGTAGTCCTTGTAGTTCTTTTCAACAGTTACGTGATCGGGTGATAACATATTACATAGATTAAAATCATTTTGCGAGCGCAGCGGGCACGGAAATTCACATTTTATACCTTTTAACCAAGGATAAAAGGCAAATTACCTAGTACAAGACTATTTTAGGTGGAAAATTATGAATATGTTCTGAATTATTGGGGGGCCAAACGATATGTTGGCCCCCCCCCCCTGTCCTAACATTGGGGGGGGCCTGGTCCCCTTGCCCCCCCTTCTCCTACGCCCATGAAATATCTAAATCATTAACATGAATGAAAATCACACTAGTAGGAGTATTGTCTACAGTCTAGATTTCATATAAACATAGATTTCCTTATTGTATGAGGGTCCCGGGGACATGCTCCCCCGAATTTTTGAAATTATATTCTGTCATTTGTGTTCTCTGGACTATAAATATCAATAAGGCCAAATAAAAAAATATGTCTGGTTCAGGGAACCCGACCCTTCATATTTTTTCCTTGGGATCCTAACTTTTATTGTTTTTTGGGAATTATTGTTTTTGTGGTACGGGAAATTTGTACGAAAGACCTATGATAACGCAATTTTCTATTTGAAACCATTGAAGAGATGGTACCTGGATGTGTGTCATTTGTGAGCTCAATGTTAGCATATAGTACATAAGGGTAATTATTAAAAGGCAAATGGTGTATAATAAGCAAGCTACATGGCTAAATAAATACAGATATATTTAAGCAAACACCACAATACTAAGTATCACATGTTGGAAGTAAGTTACAAAATGATGTCTGATAATTATCTCTACTTAAGTATGACTATGGCTTATGCAGCACACATGGAAACTGTATGTTACCGGTTACCCTCTTCAGTAAATTCCCTAGTGTTATTGATGAGTACTACATTGAGTATTTCCAAAACAAAAAGCCCATAAATAATGCCTACGCCCCCCCCCCCAATTTTTGGGGCAATGTTGCCTGTACCAGACTTTTTTTGGCCTAACACTCTAGGTGAGTTTGACACTCCTATACCCCATACCCCAATTGATTTTTATTGCATTTTTGGCATTTTTATTTTTTTCGACTTTGTGAAAAAGTGTAGGCGGCGGCCTATATGGCCTATAGGAAGTTATGCCCCTTGACGCGGCAGGGGGGGGGGGGGGGCAGGGCCTTATCCAGTCACAAACCACCATGGCAAATATTTTCTTGTGTCTATTTGCTTATTTTTGGTAAATAAATTCAGTGGTATTCCACTGGTTTTTCTTTTTATTACCTCCCCTTATTAAAAATTCCACATATATATTAAAAATTCCAAAATACTCTTTAAAAAAACATTTTGTTATATCCACATTATCATATAAAGGGAGAGGTTTATTAAATTAATTTGACAAAATTGAAAATTCATAATTTCAACTTTACATTAATTAAGCCACAGTACAAGTACTAAAAACTTAACCCTGTCATTATCTGAATGATTTTCGGTGACTTGCATGTAAGCAGCAATTCTTGTTGAGTACTTTCCTTTTAGTTCTTACTTGGTGTCTGACCATGAGACTATAGGGTTCTAAAGTGAAATGAATGATAAATAAATTTAAAAAGATTTTTATGGATATAAGTGAAATTTTCCTCAAACCTTCTCTGGAATTCCGGTGGTATCAGAGAAATTTTTACTAGTATATCAGTGGAATGCACTGGTATTCCAGTGGTATACCAGCGGTAAAAAGTTTGTGGTATTCCGGTGAAATTTACCGCTGGTATATATGTATACTAATGAAACTTTTACTAGCTGTTAATGAAAATAGCGAAAGTAGATCCGCTTAGTAACTGTTGTTAGGAATGAGATAGCTGCATAGGTACCTTAAGTGTTAAGACTACACATGTACATCGGAAGTGGGGCAATTGGCCCTTTGAGGTCAAGGTCACTGGAATTAAATACTGAAAACGAAACTTTCCTGCTCAATTTTTCAAGTAAGGTATGGGCCATTGGTGGTCATGGTCACTGGAACTAAAAATTGAAAAAAAAAAATTCCTGTACAATTTTCTTGTAGTTACCTAGTTAGGTATGAGATAACATTGGTGGAACTTGCTGTGTATTAATTTAGCTTGTGTTAAAACCGCCGCTTTGGATTGAACATGGGACTGGTGAGGTCAATGCCACTGTGACAAAACAGCATATATCCATTTCTGTCAAATTACGCTTTGCTGTCAGACATGAAAATCTGGTTTTTGCGAAATTCCAATGTGTATGCCTTTTGTGCTCTGATTTATGCTGTTGAATGCTCTGTCCTGGAGTGTCATCATGTCTGTTTTGTTATTATCTTTTTAACCAAACTGTAAGACTTTTGTATACTTTTCATTTCAGATCACACTTCAATGGCCTGTATGAAAGTGATTTCTGGTCAATTGAAAAATGACTGCCTTTTGCACTGGTAGGTGTACTAATAATATATTCATACATCCACTACTGAAGTGGGGGGGGGGGGTGCTATATACATGTAGGAGTCACTTTGTCGGTCCTTCTGTCCCAATGTTTGTCCGGGCTGTATCTTCTGTATGCATAGATGGATTGTCAATAACTTGGTACATTTGTTCGCCTTGATGAGTCGGTGTGTCATGCGGAACAATTACGTCAATATCTCAGGTCAAGGTCACACTTTGAGTTGAAAGGTTAAAAATGGCAATAATTATACCCCCAGATACATAGTATATGGGGGCTATATTGGAGTCATGCTTGAGGTTGGTTGGTCTGTTGGTTGGTCCGTCGGTTGGTCCGTGCACATTTTGTCTGCGCTATTTCTCTGTAACCCTTGGTCGGATTTCATCGAAACTTTGCATGACTGATAAGTACCAAGTCTAGTTATGCATATCGTCGACACACGCTGGTCGGATAAATTTTAATGGAGTTATGGCCCTTTGTTTTATTACACTTAGAAATTTTGTCCGGCTATTGCTGTTACCAATGGTCGGATTTCAATAAAACTGTACATGAATGATCAGTACCACGTCTTGTTGTGCATATCCTCAGCACACGTTGGTTGGATAAATTTTAAGGGAGTTATGGCCCTTTGTTTTTTTACACTTAGAAATTTTGTCTGCGCTATTTCTCTGTTACCAATGGTCGGATTTCAATGAAACTTTACATGAATGACCAGTACCAAGTCTAGTTGTGCATATCCTCGGCAGACGTTGGTTGGATAAATTTTAAGGGAGTTATGGCCCTTTGTTTTTTTACACTTAGAAATTTTGTCCACGCTATTTCTCTGTTACCAATGGTCGGATTTCAACGAAACTTTGCATGAATGATCAATACCAAGTCAAGTTATCGCCGACGCACGTTAATCGAATAAATTTTAAGGTAGTTATGGCCCTTTGTAATTTTCACTTATAAATTTTATCCGCGCTATTTCTCTGTAACAAATGGTCGAATTTCAAAGAACCTGTGCATCAATGATAAGTACTAAGTCTATTTTTGCATGTGGTCGACACACGTTGGTCGGATCAATTTTAAGGTAGTTATTGCCCTTTGTTTTTTTACACTTAAAATTTTAATATTTCTTGTTGAGCTTGTCCGGAGCATAACTTAGTCATTTATTGTTGGATTTGAAAATAATGTGCCACAAATGTTCACTACTACCAGACGGTGTGTCATGCATAACAAATACATCAATATCTCAAAGGTCAAGGTAACACTTGGTGTTCAAAGGTAAAAAATAGCCAAAATTGAGCTTGTCCGGCTCATAACTAAGTCATTTATGGGATTTGAAAATTATTTGGCACAAATGTTAACTACCACCAGACAGTGTGTCATGCGAAACAATTACGTCAATATCTCATAGGTCAAGGACACAATTGGAGATGAAAGGTAAAAAATGGCCATTATTGAGCTTGTCCGGTTCATAACTATAAAGTCATTTATTGTGGGATTTGAAAATAATTTGGCACAAATGTTAACTACCACCAGACAGTGTGTCATGCGAAACAATTACGTCAATATCTCATAGGTCAAGGACACACTTGGAGTTGAAAGGTAAAAAATGGCCAAAATTGAGCTTGTCCGGCTCATAACTAAGTCATTTATTGTGGGATTAAAAAAATAATTTGGCACAAATGTTCACTACTTGCAGATTAGATTCCAATAAAATGCATGTGATAATTATGTCAATATCACAAAGGTCAAGGTCACGCTTAAGAGTTCAAAGGTCAGAAAGGACCATAATTTATGTTGTCGGGAACATAACTTCATCAAATAGTGTTGAATTTAAGAATAACTGTACAATTGTTGTCCACCATGCAACAGTTTTTATCGATGTTGTTTGACATACGTCTGTGACAAAGCGGTATGTGGGGGTATCATTAGTCACTCTGTGGCAGTTCTAGTTATATATAGCCTCCTACTGGTTTGCAACCAAATGGTACTATAGATTATATATACCCCCACACAACAAGTTGTAAGGGGGTATACTAGATTCAACTTGTCTGTCTATACGTAGACGCATTCTTGTGAATGCAACTTCTACAGTTCTTAGCACACCTGTCACAAAATGACAGGGTGAGCTTTTGTGATTGTCTGTCATCCATCCGTTCACAATTTCCTGTGAACACAGTTCAACACACTAGAGGCCACTCTTATAACCAATCTTCATAAAACTTGGTTAGAATGTTTGTGTCTATAAAATCTTAAGTGCCACGTTCGAAACTGAGTCATGTGGGCTCAAAAACTAGGTCACTTTATCAAATCTTAAAAAAAGCTTGTAAACACATAAGAGGACACAAGAATTGGGCTGATCGAAGTGCTCAAGGTGAGTTTTTGTGATGGCCCTATGTCCGTCGTCCACCGTCCGTCGTCCATCGTCAACAATTTGACCGAGGTCACAGTTTTCACTTAATCTTTATGAAACTTAGTCACAATGTTTGTCTCTATAAAATCTAGGTCAAGTTCGTAACTGGGTCATCTGAGGTCAAAAACTAGGTCTCTAGGTCAAATCAAAGAAAAACCTTGTTAACACTCTAGAGGTCACATTTTTTAAATAATCTTAATGAAACTTAAACACAATGTGAACCTTTATGAAATCCAAGTCAAATTCGCAACTTGGTCACCTGGGTCAAAAACTAGGTCACAAGGTCACATTGAAGAAAAACCTTGTTAACACTATAGTAATTAGAGGTCACATTTTTCACTTAATCTTTATGAAATTCTGTCACAACGTTTTTCTCTATGAAATCTAGGTCAAGTTCGTAACTGGGTCATCTTGGGTCAACAACTAGGTCAAATCAAAGAAAAAACTTGTTAACACTCTAGAGGTCACATTTTTGACATAATCTTAATGAAACTTAATCACAATGTGAACCTTTATGAAATCTAAGTCTAGTTTGCAACTGGGTCACCTGGGGCTAACAACTAGGTCACATTGAAGAAAAACCTTATTAACACTATAGAGGTCACAATTTTCACTTATTCTTTATAAATGAAATTTGGTCACAATGTTTGTCTCTATGAAATATAGGTCAAGTTCGTGACTGGGTCATCTTGGGTCAAAAATTAGGTCACTCGGTCAAATAAAAGAAAAACCTCGTTAGCACTTGAGAGGTCACATTTTCGACATGAAACTTAATCACAATGTGAACCTTCATGAAATCTATGTCAAGTTCGCAACTGGGTCACCTGATGTCAAAAACTAGGTCACAAGGTCACATTGAAGAAAAACCTTGTTAACACTCTTAAGGTCACATTTGTTACCTAATCTTTATGAAACTTGGTCACAATGTTTGTCTCTATGAAATCTATGTCAAATTTTTAACTGGGTCATTTTGGGTAAAAAAACTAGGTCACTAGATCACATTAAAGAAAAACATTGTTAACACGCTAAAGGCATTATTTTTGACATAATATTAATGAAACTTGGTCACAATGTGAACCTTTATAAAATCTAGGTCAAGTTCATAAATTGGTTGTCTGGGACAAAAACTAGGTCACCAGATTACATCAAAGAAAAACGTTGTTTATACATAAGAGGTCACATTTTTTACCTCGTCTTTATAAAGCCTGGCCATAAAGTGTGTATTCCTGAAGTCTACATCAAATATTAAGGTCATATCATAACAAATACTGATTCTGCCTTAACTGCTAGTCATCAGGTGAGCGCTTAAGGGCCAAATGGCCCTTTTGTTTCGTTAAGTTGTGAGCTGGGCATAGTGCATTGTATGTTTTCTGTGCTCGGCTGGTTAAAGTCTGGAGCTGCCTCTCATGACCGACTTAATGTAATCATTTTTAGTTGACTCAGTATTCACCTAAAGGTCCCACTCATTGATAAAATTAGTGGTGTGGTATGCAGTGGACTACAGCCAGCACATTACGTCCAAGAAATCAACAATTTATGCTAACAGTTGACCAAAAAAGCAACAGTAATTTGTAAATAAGCTCTTATTTTAATTCAAAGGGAGGTAATTTTAAAAATATCAATGACCCAAACTGCATTAATCAGCTAAGACATTTTCAGTATCAAACTTGTTTTTCTTAACAACATTTCGTGTATTAAATTTATGTTTACAACTTAAAAACAGGTCAACAGCCCCCGAACGGATAGTTTGAATATGAATAATGTTTTTTTTTTACAAAATCAGTTATTCCCCTTTCCGTTCAGTAATTTTGAGTTGTTTTCCCTGGAATTCTTCTACGGGGTGCTCCCGTGGGCAGTTGAAATGTCACGATGTCTGAACTTGGTTATTTTCTTAATGAGCATTGAAATATCCATATATGAATAATATAAAGTTTCTTTTTTTGCTCAATATACATGTAGTTTAAAATGTCATTCAGTCTATTATCAGGTAATTGAACATTGTGACGATTTATATTGCAGGCTATGAAAGCAGTTGCTGCACCTCATCATCGTACAGAATTAACGTTACTGAACAAGGTGAATATACATGTAGCGAGAGGAATAGAGATATTATACAACACAAACATATCAGTCCTGAAGAAATGGAAGCTGAAATAGACATCTTCGATATGCTAGTGTCTTCTCCATATCACTCAAAACTTGTAGCTAATTGTAACCTCTTCGAGTGACCATGACCCACTGTTGGAATTGTGTATCCATGCTAGTTATGGAAATTCTTCGCTTGAATCATGGATGTCTGGGAACTTGACCAACCACTTAACCAATGTATGTGTTTGTAAAATAGAGGTGCTGTTGCAATCAACATCACATGGTGTAGTGAGATCAGAAGAACCTTAAGTTAAACCAAACATTAAAGTTATCATCTTCAAGCCTAACAGAGACTCAGAGACTTGTGACTGTTGTCAGTGTCAGGGATATAATATGCGACCATAGACACTCAAAGATATTTGAGAACATCTACAGACTCGTGGTCATCATAGAATCATCATAGACACATGATCAGTATTCTGTACATAGAGGAGAACATAAACGGGCAAAAAAAGACCTATACTAGGTTAATATGTCAAATTTTAAAAAACCGCCGGTACTAGGGTTTGAATATGGTAATTGCGAATCTTTGAGAAGTGTTTGTCTCGATAAATTGAAAATAAGAGTTTGTATATTCATTATTGGTCCTTATGACAGTGTTTGAGGAACTTGATATTCAGCCAACCAAGATAACATATTATTCCACTTGATCCGATTGAACTTTAATGGACTTAAATTAGAGTCGGGTCTTCCTAAAGACCTCCTGTTTATCGCAAATGACAGCAAGAATGTTCATAGTTCTAATAATGCCAATATGGTCGATTGTGACCCTGAAAATGGCAAAATTTGATATTTTTTATTCAAGCTTTATACTTTTATGTTTGAGAACCATGTCACCTGTATTATTTTCATAATCCTTTATAAAAATGAACCATAACTAACTGGTCCAGCAAGCTTGCGTTTTGCGGCTCTTGATTATATTTTGGACATGGTGTGACATGGACTTTAGTCCGACTGTCTGGTACCGTACCTTACATTTGCAGACTTTTGAATAAAAACCTATATCACTAGGCTGAATCTTAGGTCATCCTTTTGGATGCAAGCTTTTTAGCTCCACTATTCTGGCATGAAATATTGAATGAAATAAAATGGAAATTTTCTGATTGGAAAATTATATTTGATTCAAAATGTTATGCCGGCATAACATATCCAATCTTTCTGAATACAATTTCTATCAAATTTACTGAAAATTTCTCATTTGAAAATTATTTTTGATTCAAAATGTTATGCCGGCATAACATATCCCAAACAGAAAATTCTATCAAATTTATCGAAAAAAATATTTTTGACTCGAAATGTTATGCCGGCATAACATATCCAGTCTTTCTTGTATGAAATATTGAATATTATAAGACAGATAATTTCTATCAAATTTACTGAAAATTTCTCATTTGAAAATTATTTTTGACTCAAAATGTTATGCCGGCATAACAAAACCATCTGTGCATGAAATATTGAAAAATCTAAGACAGAAATTTTCTATCAAATTTCTCTTTTGAAAAATATTTTTCCTTTCAAAATGTTATGCCGGCATAACAAATCCAATCTCTCTGTGCACGAAATATTGAATGATATGAAACAGAAAATTTCTATCAAATTTATTGAAAATATCTCCTTTCAAAATGTTTTTGGTCCCAAATGTTATGCCGGCATAACAAATCTTTCTTGCATGAAATATTGAATAATATGAAACAGAAAATTTCTATCAAATTTATTGACATTTTCTCCTTTGAAATTTTTTTTGGTCCCAAATGTTATGCCGGCATAACAAATCTTTCTTGCATGAAATATTGAATAAAATAGAAAATTTCTCATTACAAAAATATTTTCAATTCAAAATGTTATGCCGGCATAACATCCAATATTTCTAGCATGAAATTTTGAATGAAAATAATAGAAAATTTGTCATCTGAAAATTATTTTGATTCAAAATGTTATGCCGGCATAACAAATCCAATCTTTCATTTATGAAATATTGAAGAAAATATAAGAGAAAAATTCTCAAAAGAAAATCTATTTTGATCAAAAATGTTATGCCGGCATAACAATTTCAATCCTTATTTGCATGAAATGTTGAATAAAATTAACTTTATATGAACTAAAACACTGTGTTTTGTTCTTTCTTACGTGTGGATATTGAAAAATCATCAACATTTTTACCTTAAAAAAGGGCAAAACAGGGCCTATAAAAGGGATTGAAGAGACAATCCCTTTTTAAAATAGACGCCGTTACAGTATCAACCCTGCAGTATACAGTATCAACCCTGCAGTATCAACCCTGCAGTATACAGTATCAACCCTGCAGTATACAGTATCAATTATGTAGTATACAGTATCAACCCTGCAGTATACAGTATCAACCCTACACTATACACAGTATCAATCATGCACTATACAGTATCAATCATGCACTATACAGTATCAACCCTGCAGTATACAGTATCAACCCTGCAGTATACAGTATCAACCCTACTGTATACAGTATCAACAGACGCAAAATCAAATTTGTCTATATAGGGCTATTATGTCATATGAACACAATAATTTGTATAACGACATAATAGGCCTATGTAGGCAAATTTCATTTTGTATCTTGCACATGTGTATCAAGTCTGCAGAATGCAGTATCGAATGTAGATGATCGACCCTATGCCACATAAAAGTGTGCCGCATAAAATTCGTTCAAGTCTGCCCAATAGGCCGTGCATGGAAAGGACGGAAAACTCGACTTTACCGTCATTTTGCAACGCCATTTTGAAAGTCTGCGAAAATCGTTCGGGAGACAGATATACAAAACACAACATAATTCTGATTATTCATTGTATTAAACATTGGGACAGTATACTAGTGAAACTGTAAGTATATATCACTTGTTCAAATAATTGTAACACTCCTTGTAAGAGGCGTTAGTATGACAAGAGACAATACCCTATGGATTCTCTCCCTTTGACCATTTGCGATGCGTTTAATGGTCGGTCGTACGGTCAGACAGGGACCCTGGGTAGGCCCTATGTATATATGTTGTACTAAACACCATTTCTTCTCGCACTGTAGGCCTACGTCGCTCCCCTGGAGCGTATCGATTGATTCGTGATACAGTGTGCTTGCTTCTGACTTCTTTATTACTGTGGGATTTCCCACAGTATTACTTTCACATACGCATTAGAGAGATCATGTTTGTATACAAAGGCATTCGTGTCACTAGCTGGCTATTTGTGAATGACATGTTTTTATTGTTCATTCATCCAATAGATTGCGGGTGGGCATTTTGCATATGAATACGGTGATCTCTCCTATTCTGAAATCGCCACGATTTTAACCATGTAATTTCTCCACAACCAATTCATCCGAGCAAGAAACGAGCCCCAGCCAATCTCAACCATATTCATTTTATATATCATTTTTAATATTGTAACTTCTTTGATTAGTTAAATTAAATGTCCTACTCTGGTGCAATGTTGTTACATACCATACACGTGTGCTTAAATCAATTTGAAAAAATGACATGTATACAAAAGCAGGGCCTTTTTGGAACCTTGGTGGTATGGCCTCACCTTTAATCAGGGGGGAATACTGATATTTTGGCAACATGGGGAACGATTTTGTTCTGGAAAACTTCACTTTTGGGGAAAACTGCATGCTTTTTTAGAATTGATTGTATTATATATTTAAACAAAAAAGCCCCGAAAAGTCATGTGCTTCTTGATTATTTATATTATAGATTTTGAAAGACATTATTCATGATGATGATGATAATGGCAGAAGAGTCCAATGAGAAACCTTTCATGTGTGGAGTTTGTGGGACTGCATATAAAAATAAACTTGATCTTACTAGTCATATGAGAGTACATACTGGTGAGAAACCGTTTAAGTGTGATATTTGTGGTTCTGCATTCGGCCGAAAAGATGTTTTGAGAAGGCACATGAAATATTGTCAAAAGAACATTTAAGTGTGTTTTTTGTGGATCAGAATTCGACCAAAGAAATTACATGAATACTCATATCATGTGTGTACATCCGGGTGAAAAACCATTCAAGTGTGACATTTGCGGATCTGGATTTTCAGTCAAGAGTTATCTAACCACTCATATGAGAATACATTCCAGCGAAAAGGAATTCAAGTGTAATGTTTGTGGATCTGGATTCTCACATAGAGGTAATCTACAAACTCACATGAGAAAACATACTGGTGCAAAACCATTTAAGTGTGATATATGTGGATCTGCATTTGCTGTCAAAAGTAATCTTACTACTCACATGAGAATACATACCGGCGAAAAACCATTTAAGTGTGATGTTTGTGGATCTGAATTTACAACCGGAAGTGCTCTTGTTACCCATAGGAGAATACACACTGGGGAAAAACCATTCATTTGTGAAGTGTGTGCTTCTGGATTTAGAACTGCTGGTAGTCTAGCTAAGCACCAGATAATGCATACGGTTGAAAAAGCATTCAAATGTGATGTGTGTGGTGCTTCATTCGCCCGGAAATGTTTCATGATACGACACGTGAACAAAGCACATGGTTAAAAACGTGATGTTTGAGGAAATGTATTTGCAATATGAGTCCCGTTACTTCATAGACACATCCATTCAATGAGTTCTATGCATTTATATTATATATTTGTTTATTAATTACTATTATATTCAAAGATCATATACACATATTCTTTGTTATATTCAGTCCATTCAGTGCATTAACTTAAAATTACTATGTAGTTCCGTTATACATTACTTGAAATGTTACACGGATGTCCTCTACTTATTTATGATTATGATCCATTCGTCGGTGACGTCATATTTATGCACCAGTCAATGTTATGCCCGACCGGGGGGCGGGGATACAGGGGGTATAAGACAGACGAATCCTCCCGACAGACGGGAATTTGATAACCTTATCGACTCCGAATCCCGGGAAATAGACTTTGGTCCGGGAATTATGACACCACGAAAGACGACATCGATACTTTTATACGTGTTTTTATTAAAGTACCTGAATGAAAAACTATGCCCCACGGTGGGGATTTAGACAGTTAGCATTGTCTCCAGGGTGGGGATTTAGACATAAAAAAATCGAAAATGTCTTATTCCCCTGGGTGGCCCGCCGCCCCCGGGCGGGCAAAAAATATTGACTGGTGCATCACTAGATACTAGCTTACAAGTACATGTTCTCTGGACAGCTGTCAGAATTGATGTCACTAGCTCTAAGGCCAATATGAATATTGAAATGTAGTGTCTGTTGTAAATGGTGTAATCGACAATGGTATTAATCACAGGCACATAGTTTCAAATTACCTGAGTGTACCCTATGTATAGAAAGTACACTCCGATAATTTTAAAAAATGGTATTAATTGTGTTTCCACTAATTTTGTTCAAGCGAATTATAAACATTGGAGTAATAGGCTTAATGGGTATATCATCGGAAAATACAGTTATTATTATTATAGCTTTTTGTTGTATTATTTGTTTTTGTCCTGCAAAACGTATCCACTTGAGCCTTTTCAAGAAAGAAGACGAATAAAGAAGAAGCTTGCCGAGTTGAATAGGTGATGAAAGTCTCGAAGAAGAAGTCGTCCAGCTCCCACGTTATGCAGATTATGTTTTATTACCCCCATAAAACATGGTAACAAATCGGCTGTTACAATTTACGCCCCGTATCACATGACCTATTTAAGAATGAATGAACGTAAACTTCATAGTAAATATTTAACGGACCGCGAGTTTCACGAGAATCCAGTGTTACAGTTATGACGCATCTATTTTTAGAAACTCCAATATACTCTCGAAATTAAGATTCATAAAAATTTCTGATAATCAATTAATTTATATTTTTCATTTCATGACATAGATACACTATGCTCGTGTTATTAAAATTGTTTCAATGTTTAAAATGTGTTTTTTCCTTCAGAAAATTACGAAGGTCGTTTGCATTAACGAGGGAGGTAATTGTACCAGCTAATAAGCCACTCAATTTCAGCGTGGAATTAGGTTCAATGTCAAATGGGTGAAAATGGAATGCGCGCAGTTAAATAGTGCGGAATATTATCGTATTTAGAATCGAAATAAAAACTCTGTTCTTGTATTTTGTCGGTGAATAAAACACGGGCACTCGTTCGGATGCGGAAAATTAAATCACTCGTGCTACGCACTCGTGATTTAATTTTTCCGCATCCGAACTCCTGCCCATGTTTTATTCACCGACAAAATACGCGAACATATTTTTATTTCTTAAATATGCATTGATAAAATTATTGTGAGAGCAAGGCGAGTAAGAATATATGCATTAATTATTTGAACAGCATATCCCTCAAAGTCATTCCCTACTTCAAAAAATTAACTTATAGTGGTTGTGCGAGCGTAGCGAGCAAGAAAAAATGCAATTATCTATTTCAGCTTCATACACCACATTCTTATTACTTGGTAATATTCACTGATGCAGTTATTGTCAGAATTAGAAAAAAAATCAGTGTTTGTCTGAGCAGCATACCCAAACAACTCAATGGTAAATCAAAAGCTTTCATTGAATTTACGTAGTTCTTCATCGAGCGAAGCGAGCTAGAAAAATCGTTGTTTATATGAACAGCATAGTCAGGACTAACGATAATCGACTTGATAATATTCACTGATATATAGCTGCTGTGAATTCGTCACGAAAAAAGGCAATGTCTATCTGAGCAGCATACCCTGCGAACTCCAGGGCTTCAGTTTTGTTTAAGTGGAAATGTGAAGTACTTGGGATTCAGCGACTAGGGAGTCCACGGGCCAGTGGCTTTCTACCTCGTGACTTTTTAAATAGAACCACGTCAGCTGCATTCTGAGGTATCTTTTTTTAATGAAAAGGACAGGTTTATTAGAAAATAAAGCCAACTCGATCTATTAATATTTTATGTCTTGTCGGACATTTTCAATGTGCAAGAATCTCGGCATTTCTGTAGCCGATGTTTGGCACCATGCTACCAATCAGTCCGATATCTTGTTTTTGCATACAGCATTAAGTTCACTTTAAAATCCATAAATTGATTATTGTTTAATTTACGCGAGCGAAGCGAGCGAAAAAAAATTGCATATCAATATTGTTCTTACATCCAAAATATGAGAAATTACCTAGGCTCCGGCGATTTTAGGGGGGGCGTACGCCGGGTCCGCCCCCCTTGGATCCGCCTATGGTTCCGATAGCTGCGTCATACCCTTCACATGTGAGGAAGTTGTTTGTTACTTGTAAGTGGTGAGTGGAAGTTGTCCTTAACACGAGGGTCACTTGGAATGTATTAACCAGTGACCAATGAGATGTTTAAATATCCAACTAACGTGTATAGAAGTGGACATTTTCTGAAAGGTACAACCTTCGCTTAGCGAACATATAAAACAATGTAATTTCACCAATATGGCATTTAATGAAATGCTATTGGCGGGACACACATTCAACGTTACGTTGGACGTCAGTGTAACGTCAGTAATACCGTTGTGGGTCCTGTCGGGTATAGGTATCTGGACACTTCGTCTGTTGTTGAGCGCATAGGAAGAGCCCGTTTGAGTAAAACGACGGACTTTAATGACATTTATAATTGTCAACATGGCTAAACACAAAACTACGAAACGATGGTAAAACAACGAGTGTACGATGGTGAAACAACGATGGTAAAACAACGATTGTACGGTGGTGATACAACGATGGTACGATGGTGACACAACGATTGTACGATGGTGAAACTACGATGGTGATACAACGATGGTACGATATTGAAACAACGATGACACGATGGTGAAACAAGGATGGTACGATGGCGAAACAGCGATTGTACGATGGCGAAACAACGATGGTACGATGATTAAACAAACATGGTGAAACAACGATGGTATGATAATGAAACTGCGACATTAATCGTCTTTTCATCGTAGTACCATCGTGCCTTCGTGTTTTTACCATCCTGCCCATTGTATGTACAAAATAATTATAATAATTTATTATATACAAAAATCAGCATCATTATACTACCATTATTATAAACGATATAAAATATATATATATCGACTAAAACGGAACTGACGCTTGATTAAAATTGTTATCTTTACGTGAACTAATACCCCTATTTCCGTTTTTCTAAAAACTACTTAACACTTCGGAGTGCAATACATTATTAACTTGAATAACAATATAAAATCATCACGATCATTGTAAATTATAGAGTGACAATCAAAATTGTGTTTTTGAGGAAAATATGAGATAAAAAAATAAAACGGAAGGAATATGTATTTGCAGTATTTTTGTACTGATTTGTTATTTTACTTGTTGTCTATGAAATAAGTATGTGATCATAATAAAATATTCACTGGAATGATAAATGCAATATTACAAATAATAAGATACATGTATCATGTATGCAGTACATAATATTATTAAATTTATTAATTGTTTAAACCGGCAACATGGAATTTAGTTTCTGTATCTATATAAGTCATCTGATGTAAATAACATGTTCGTTTGGTAAGACAATATGAAAACCTTGTACATGCCATTTAGAGCCGCTGCATTTACCTATATCTTAATATTCTCAGAAAAAGTAGTGTTTTATTATCTTTTATAAGAAGATTCATTAGTTAGCAATGAGAAGTTTATTTGATGAACTTTGGTCACTGAGTTACTCATAGACTAAGTCTCGTACGAAATGGTGAGAACATCTGAGTTTCCTTTTCATTGCCTGTGTTTGGAATAGTATCATGGTTTCAACTGTCAAGTTTTATTATTCAAGTCATGACCATTAAGGGTATTCGACTGTTACGACTATAAACAATACAAAACTAGGGATTGCAGCCCTCTGTATGGGTATAATGACTAATGTCTATAACGACTACTGACGTTTAAATTGTCGTCATCGTCGCATCAATTATGCGTTCATATAATTATTGTTTTATGAGACGATGTACTTAATCAGCAAATACCTACTTTGAAGCATGTTTGTTATAAAAAGTGGACTATTCAATCTTGGAATCTCGTAGACAGTGAATCTGTTCATCAAGCAAATGGAACTCAAGTAAGATGAAGAGATGAACATTTTAGACTATTACAACAGATAGAAGGTGTGTGAGGGATGTTTTTAAGTTCCATATAAAGTGCTAAATGTAGTTTTTATCCTTTACTCAAGTAAGTGCTTAAATAGGCCAATTCGTAATACATTCCGTATAACAATACATTGTATTGTAAGAATCAAATATCCATATAAAATCTGACTACATAATTATGCAGGACAAAAACATCATGAGTAGATTCTACTGACACCTAATTCAGATGAATAAATACTTTGAAAATGTTATTTGTATTTATCGTCTGCTTCGTGAACGTTCTTCTGACGGCGCTAACAACAGGTAAATTATGAAGGTTTTTTATAAATAATTTTTTTGTTTCATCGATTAGTACGCCGGTGTCAGCTTGTTTTCAGGCAGTACGGCCTATCGTAGTCTGAGAGGGTTTTTCATACTCATTTGTCTATTATTTGCATGCCACGTTTTTTATTTGTCTTATGGTAATCTTATCCACCTTCTCAATAGTTCGCCACAGGAAGGCATACACGGGAAATTAGACAGAAGGCGATCCCCGACAGGCGGGAATTGGCTCGCCGAATGATTCCGGATCCTGGGAAATAGGCATTGGCTCTAGGGTCGGGAATTAGAACAAACAAGAAAAGAAAAATTGTATAATGCGCCTTGATCTGTCCCGGGAAAATATTGATAGGTGTATTAACTCAATATAATAATATCTCCATAAATCCCACCAATTGGAACCAATCGTTAAGCACGGCCATTTCTGTTTGTACCCGGTTTGTTTCAACGTATATAGCCGAGGTGATCAGAACGCAATGAGAACAGCCAAATGTTTGTTGACATAAAACATGAAATAATCTTTGTTCGTAGGTTATAGTTATATACATGTATGCAAAGACCGTTAGTGTTAGGTTATTAGAAATGAGCCTTTTGTGAGCATTGTCCTTTCTCTCCGCTCACATCATTGTGGCGACATTGATTAGCAATCGAGATGTAAGAACTTAATTGTTACACACTCGATCTTAAATAAATTAGTAGAAACAAATGCTCTGACATACATGTACATGTATTTTCGAACAAAGACAACACTTAGCAACATTATAAAGATCCTATCAGTGTTGTCAACAAGTACTTGGTATTGTTGTTCAGTTTCAAACAATAATTTATTTCCGTTATGTGTAATTATGATGTTGTGCTGACGTCAAACATTCGTTGGTGGTAGCTGGCTGTATGATTTATACGATCGATGGTGGTAGCCTGGTGTAGGCCTATGAGTCATGAATGAAAGATGCTAATGTCCAAATAACGTTTTAATTCATTTCTTTAACTTGTTGTTAAATGTTTGTATGAGTCAGTTTAGTGTAAATATCAAATGATTAAGATTCAGGAAGAATGCAAGTTGTTTCTGCGCATTTGTTCTGTACGCATGTTCTGAAAACATGTTTAATAGACTATTAAAGTCTTTTTTTTCATTTTATTGGTGATACGGAATAGTAAAACGTGTGTACAAGTATCATATATGGTGACATTTTTAATATTTGCTCAGTATAACAAAAAAGCATTGAACCAACAATTGTATGTGTCTGCTAACAGTCTATGAAAAACTTCCCATTCGTCCTTTAATTGGCTGTGATACTGCAAAATTATAGTGCACAAAATTAAAATCTATAATTATAATAATAATAACGACTTTATTTATTGTGGATTATATATTTGACAGCAATATTAATTTTCAATATGGTCCACTGGAAAGAAAACAGGCAACAAACAAAAAATAACAATAACAATGCGATTAAAAAGCATATATAAATGACAATGTGCATAATAAACAACATATAGTGAACTTCAGTTATTAATGGCATTGGTGAAAGATAAATAGTCTGATAATATTATAGATATAATGCAATGGAATTTTCAACATAGGCTTATTCACATACAACAATAGTGTCTGATGTAGGCTATGAAGCAACGCTGTCAGCCCATTGTGGAAATTTGTATTTTGACTTAAACATGTTTAATGTTTTTGCATTTCTGATGTTTTGAGGAAGGGAATTCGAAAGTTTTGGCCCAGCATATGAGATTGACTTTCTGAAGATTTCTAGATTAGGTTTAGGCATATATAAGAGATTGTTTGTGGCTGACCTTAATGTTTGATTGGAGTAATTTGTAATCTATGAAGAAGCACTTACTTTGGTATGCCTGCCGGTATAATGTAAAAATGTATATTTTTGTATACATCATAGTGACCTATTATTATTATTATTATTATGCCAATCAATCTTGTAGTATTGTGTCTTTGATGCAACGAACCATCAGATTCTGTTCATAAGGAACCGTGAGAATAGAGAACCAACGACAGTTAAATTTTCGGTTCACCGTTGCAGTCCTGATTAATTTATTTTTTATGCCCCGGCATCAACTGATGCAGGAGACAAAAAAGTGATTGTTCTGTTCGTCTGTCCGTTCGTCTGAAAATGTTAAACAAAACTTTCTAGTTGTTGAAACTCAATATGAAATATTTTTTAAGTCAACCAATGCATTGCTTTCAATCTTGGCACACATGTACAAGTTAATCATCATAAACGCCTTACATTGTCAAAGCCATGTAATACTATCCAACATTTCAACAGAGTTATGGTCCCTGATTGACATAGCAATTTTTATTGACAAGGCTTCCACAGTGGCATACGTGTTTATTGAACGCAGTCTTGTTTTACTTCCAGGTATTACTGTTGAGATCAAATCAGAAGTTGGGTCACCTGTGAACTTTTACTTACCTAGTGTTGAAGCATGTGGACAGTACAACTTTACAGATTCCGCGAACAATCTCATACTGTCGGTGCTAGGTATCACTGGAAATGTAACTTATAAAATATATCCACTGTACGTGAACAGAGGCGTGTGTAATAAATTATGGAACGGAACAATCGTGTTTACCCTGTCCCATATTGTTGACAGTGATTTTGTGGATTATTTGGTCAAACCAGATGGAAAAGCGGACGTATATTGCTGGAAAAAGTACTCATTGAGGAGAGAAAATGAAGGTAAAATAGTTACGGTATTTACCCTTTTATAAGTCGATATATATTATAAGACGGACGCACCTACAAATTGGTGTATTTTTGTTTTTAACCACAAATAAGCAAAATCGTTTTATGAGTAGGTTTATACGGTAGATTCCTTTAAGTACCAGGACCTAAACTTACAAATAAGTATGTGCAAAACAGAGTACATGTGCATGTTTCATGTATCCACCCCAATAAAATTTTCAGTGCTTTGATTTTGATATCTTCTAATCCATATAGACAAAACCTCAGACACAGCTATATGGTTAAGCTGGGAACCATGGTCTAGTTGCCAAGCAACGTGTGGGTATGGGGAGAGAAGTCGTACAAGATCATGTTCCACATCCGGTATGTGTAGAGGAGATGACGTAGAAACGAGCAACTGCTTTAGCGGCCAACCATGTGATACGTTCAGTAAGTATATCGAAGGTCTAAGGTTATAAACAACTTTTAAATTTCTACATTATCAACTAAGCGTGACATAAAATGAGACAAGGGAGCAATGTTTGTCCAATGCAGAAGAATGCTACAGTGTAATCTGAGAAAACCGAACACCTTTTAGACGGCGTGATTTGTTCGGATTTCGCAATCGTTCGGTATTTTCAAATATTATGTATAAATACTACAGCACACAGACAGTCCAAAGCCACACAAGTAACGACGACAGCCCTTTTCTGTCCTTGAATACTCGAATTTGAAGAAAATTACTGCTTTCAGAACATATTACTCCTAAACAAGCATTGTTTGAACATTTAATGCTGTATATTATTGGGGAAAATGTGTCCAAAACAGCTGCACTAGCATTAAAAGACAATCTCTACATAGAGTGATTGTTCTCGTTACGCTCACACTATGCGTAGATTGAAAAGGAACGATAACTCGACTGGGTAGAGATTGCCTTAAAGCCCCATTAAGCCCTTAACGGCTATTTTCAAAAAGCAATACCTTGGTAACCTAACTGCAGAATGATTGATTGTGAGCACTTAAATTGATTCACAAAGACAGAAACACCATAAGATGGAAGAAAACGAAATACAGCATCCAGTGGTGTACCATATTGAAAATTGGTCTATAACCAAATAAGTCATCCACTGTAAATAAAGTCTTTATTATTATTTGGTTTGTTTACAAAACAAATGAATTGTCAACAATAAATGCACGATTTATCGTCTAAGGGAAGCAACTCTTGCAATATTGGTATTTTGACTTCCATACATTTTACATATATGTGATTTTTGCCGTACTATTTCGGCAGATATACAATCATGTAGTAACATTCTGACGTCAATTATTGGTCATTTGTGAAAATCAATTTTGGGGGTGAGATAATGGGGCTTTAAAAATACTTATTTCTCCTACTAGATTGGTCGTCCTGGAGTGGATGGAGCGCGTGTAGTGTAACATGTGGCGGTGGAGACAGGACGCGGTATCGTACATGTAGGAAGAATACAGTGACACAAGCTGATAACTCGCACTGTGTGGGTGATGTTATAGATCGAGAACATTGTGCACAACACTCCTGTCATACAGGTATACATATTATAATCATTGCTCATCTCTCAAAATCAGGTCTTTCTAGTGCATGAAATAAATGTAAAATTAAACAAAATCGGTATGAAACTAGCAGAATTTGAGATAGTACTTACATGAAGTTAGTAGGTACATCTTGCCGTTTTTTTCTATTTGTCGTGTTGTTGTTTTTTTTAAAAGTCGAGCATAGCTTTTATTTGCCAGTCAGCAGCTTTCTGGTGAAACATGACAGATATATGAACCCGGGTCGCCAGGTTAGACAGTAAACGTGCTAACCATTGAGCTACGGAGGCACATTGTGTGTCTATGTGGTTGATCAGGACTTGTAAAATCATCGTACACACGTACAGGCATTAATTCTGTGCGCAAGAAATGTCTGATTTTGAAATGTAATGTCGATCATCGGTTCATTTCATTTCAAGAGTAATCGGTTCATACCGTTTTCAATCGTATACGCGCGATGACCACTAAGTCTTGACTAAACTAGTTTTGTAGTTTAGTATTCTGTATTCTGAACCACTTCTAAAGATGTCACGCAGCAAGACACGCCAATATGAGAAGAATCAACTATATCAAGTTGTTATTAGCCTAAGCAAGTTGTTATTAGCTTAAGCAAGGTGTTAATAGTTTAAGCAAGTTGCTATTAGCTTAAGCATGTTGTCTGACATTGTTATTTATCTGATTTATGGCGTCTAGTCAATATGATGTATGTGTTGATATATTTCTTGTCTTACACTTTTATGAAGAAGAAAGAACACCACTACAGATGACACCTCTATACGAGTGGAGTGCCTGGGACACGTGGTCCACGTGCAGTCAGTCATGTGGTAACGGCATACAGTCACGTGCTCGGACATGTCTATACTCACGACGAATCATAGATGCTCGATATTGTACCGGGGACTCCAGTCAAAACGAAACATGCACCGCAACGCTATGTACCCATGGTATGTTTTGTGGCTAATTTTTTCCTTTAGATTTACTACTACTACTACTTACTTGTCAGTTTATTTACATATCGTTTTAAAACCGTTTTTCATCCGTATACTGCAGAGGGTTGACCTTGCCCCAACTTTCCTGGAACAAACCACCAGTACGTACTTGGTCGTCCGCAAATAACTTATTATTTCTCCCACGTGGTGTATGAAGGCGTGTCCGTTACCAGATTCATTAGCATCAGTGATTTTTTTGCTTCTTTGGGAAAGGGTCCGGGTCCGTTCAGATTGGGTATTTCGCGTCGTGACAACTTGAAATTGGGAATTTTCATGAAGCAGAAAGGCCAAATAAAACAGAAAATTATATTACATGTGACTGTTTATTGGTTTCTGTAAACTTTTATGCACATCTTTTCAAAAATGTTCATTACTTTGTTATTTTATGTCCGATTTTTAAATATATTTTTTAAATGTTCATTGGGAATTTTATCCTTCAGATTTGGGAAAGTTATAGTCTTTTTCAAATTTGGAAGGTACCGTTTACCGGTAGCAAACAAAGAGGGGAAAATCACTGAGCATACATAACGTATTCAATCCGGGTTTGAACCTAGAACGTCCGATAGACAATCTATATAGCCTTCAACTAAATGAGCCCGCTAGACTGAATTGTGAAGTACATGTACATACTTATATTCAGTCCGTCCATCTAACCATTCTGTGGAATGGCGTTTCTAGTCGCATCCGGTATACAAAAACAGTATTTTAATTTCTTTATTGGCGGGTTAAAGCACTCATTTGTCAACACATAATTGTTATTACATGTACAGTCCGTTTATTCAGGTCTGTCACTTGTATACAAACATTGCAATATCATAACATTGTATTTGTATTGTTTTAAACATTTTTATTGGAGAAAAGGGCAGTGAAAACCAATACCTTATTCACTAAGCTACATAGCAATACACATAATATATAATTATTACAATAAGATGTCAATATTAAAGAGAAATTATAATATTTATATACACAATGTTATGTAACCAAGTGACTGATCTAGTCAACCTTTTTTATACATGTGCTTCTAAATGTATCACCATTTTATCCAACAGACAAATCCACGAGCCACGAAGTTGTAAAGTTACCATTGTCTGTCATCATTGGTACCGGTTCTGTGCTGTTTATCATCATATTGTTTGTTATTATTGTCGTACTCGTCATCAAACTCCGGAAGAAAAGGACGAGAACGGTGCCTGTGTTTATAGGTTAGTATTCATTTCAAGGGGAAGTGACTCTTAACGAATTAAACTTAGTTAAACAGAATTCCCTTCCCTAATATTACTTTACAGTTCTCTCCCTTGATATCAAAGGGAATTTACTCTTACAGACTTAAAATTAGTCAACCATATATATTCCTTTCCCGGAATACTTTGCATTTTAGAGTTATCTCCCTTGATTTCATGGGGAAGTTACTCTCGTCGACTTAATCTCTTACAAGAAAGGTTTCCTCCAGATCTAAGTCTGGAAACGCTGTCTTGTGAATGTCAATGTAGTGTTCCATGTGGATTGTTTAACTCTTTCTTATTTTATTATGTATCAGTTGTACCGCGTATGCCCGCTTTTAAGTTGATCTGTATAACAAGACGCACCCTGGTAATAGACTGACAACTTGAGATTTTAGTCCAAACCACTATTTAAGTTCATTCGTAACTACTCGGGTCTTTCCATCATGAAATGTCCGAGGGGTCCCGATTGATATAAGTAAGGTCGACTTATAAACGGGAAAATACTTAACATTATACATGAAGTAAACTACCATATTTTATGCTTTTTCCAGAACCACCAAGCCGGAAGCAATCTGGAAGCAGTAACCGAACATACGGAAGGTAAGGTATACTCACTCTGGTAAAACTCAACGTCTCAATAAACGCTTCGCATTGGGGTATATGCTTACTTTAGGCTCAGTTTGAATTATTACTAGATGAATGTATATTCCTAAATATGTAAGTCAATTAATTTTGAGAATATTCATCTTGGAATTCCGTTTCAGATCATTAACTACCAAGGTGATGGCCCTAACGGAATTCTGCACTTACGTTAATACCGTATGTTGCCAGTGTGATTGGCGCCGCACAGCGGTGCGACATATATTAGAATAATATTTGGTAGACGAACCGAAGTTGGCAGTGTCCTAGATGAACCGACTTGCCAAGTTGGCAGTGTCCTAGACGAACCGACTTGCCAAGTTTGGCAGTGCCATAGACGAACCGAACCGCTATTTCAGGTTGATCATATGATTCAAACTAAGTCATCCATGGGTCGTTTTTTATTAATCAAAGAGAAAAGAAACGGATGAAAAACAGCGCAAAACTTGATAAAATGTTTTTCGTATTGTTTTTTTTTCAGAAAAAAACGTTCTATCGTGTCTTTTACAAGTATGGGTGCAAGCGGCAGTGATCATTACGACACTATAAATGATGATGACGTCAACGCACGTGACCGACAATCCGTAATCACCATTGACAACACTTACGTCAGCTTGCCTAAATCACCAGGTGATACAAATCCGTACAATAACGATGCTGTCATGTATAATAACACACATGAAACAGTTTTCATGTTCGACAAACCAAACGGAAGTGGTCGCAAAGTTTCAAACGCTTACCTAAACACCGGGAGTAGTTCACAGGCGACTGGTAACAGTCTTGATGTTCCCAGACATATGTCTGTTGACAGTGTTGGCTATCTGATGCCGGGCTCAGCCACTGATAGAGCTTTAAAACGGACCAAGAAATATAAACCGAAACTTTGACCTCCATAGAATAAAGTATAAAATTCAATTTCCTTGATTTTGATGAAATGTCTTTTCGTATTTTAAAATCCTGGATTTAACCATTGGAAAGAAAGTTATCTCGATGAGTATTTGTTAAGAATTCGTTGAAAATATAAAGCTAAGCATTGGACACCGCGTTGTTGATTAGTTTATGTGTGAAATGAGTATCTAGTAGACCTTATGCATATTTACCGGAGACAAACGGAAATAGCCGAGCTTTCACGATTGGTCATACAGTTGATAGACAGGATTGTTTCATCATGACATTGGTTATGGCCATACAGTCTTCACGTGCAGCTCTGACTGTTCAATGCAATGAAAATGTCAGTGCTTAATCTACAGTGAACATAATTGTACACATTGTTCTATGAATGTGACGGAGGCATACATATCACCAATTTATGTTAAAGTTGAAGTCCTATATAGGATTGAACAACTGTATATGAGAACACCATGCTGTATCAGTCGTACATCGAGCAATCTTCATTAAAACGTCGGGGAATATTTTTTATCGACAACTTGTGGTTATTTTCGTTTTGTCAGTGTTCCACAAGATACGTTATAAAGCTATTTCTATGTTTCTTACATAGCTGCTTTTGGTTTAATATGTTTTATATTACAAATTAGTGTTTCTGTTTAAATGTGTAAAACCACAGGTAACTGTATCATTAATAAAGAGCAAACAAAACAATTTTTTTTATAAAATTTATAATATCTTAGAAAGGTTTATAATTAAGAAATAGTTCACATCACTGAGGACCCTATGGCATTATATGGACTGGCTAGTCAGCCCAAGTTGTGTATATGGACCGAAGCGAAGCTGAGGTCCATATACACAACGCGGGCTGACTAGCCAGTCCATATAATGCCATAGGGCCCGAAGTGATGTGAACTATTTTTTATATTATACCGAACATTTAATATCGATATTATAGGCCTACTTGTGTAACTAGATCTAGATACTAATAAGAAAACATTACATACATTTGGGTTTAAATTGTTTATGTGCTAAAGAACTTCATATCACTATAGGGAGACCTTACATCTATTTTGGTATGTTTGCATATCCATCGAAATAACCCAGAAATGGGAAAACCCGTGTTGCTATAATAAATCTATAGACAACTTTTAAGTTGTTTCAAGTATAATCTCCATCACTGGAATTTCGACTTTTTTCATTTTTATGCAAACTAATGCGTCTTTAGAGCTTATATTGAACTTTGTATCATAAACGCACATGAGTTGATCCATGCAATTACTGTCGGCAGGACATAAATCTAATTTAAACAAAAAAACGTTACGAAAAGAAAAGTTCGCGCAACGTCACGCTCTATGGTAGCGTCACATATCCATGACGTCATGCAATAAACAAGACGTTTATTTCAGCTGCCGGTCAATATTATTTTGTCGGTCCATATTTTTTATAATATTGACCGGCTGTTGTATTTGAAACATGCAAATCAGTCAGTCTATCGCTGGATATATGGACCGATTAGAATAACAAAGAAACAGTTGAATGAAATTTGGGTGAGGTATAATATTTAAGAAATAGTTCACATCACTGAGGGCCCTATGGCATTATATGGACTGGCTAGTCAGCCCAAGTTGTGTATATGGACCGAAGCGAAGCTGAGGTCCATATACACAACGCGGGCTGACTAGCCAGTCCATATAATGCCATAGGGCCCGAAGTGATGTGAACTATTTTTTATATTATACCGAACATTTAATATCGATATTAAAGGCCTACTTGTGTAACTAGATCTAGATACTAATAAGAAAACATTACATACATTTGGGTTTAAATTGTTTATGTGCTAAAGAACTTCATATCACTATAGGGAGACCTTACATCTATTTTGGTATGTTTGCATATCCATCGAAATAACCCAGAAATGGGAAAACCCGTGTTGCTATAATAAATCTATAGACAACTTTTAAGTTGTTTCAAGTATAATCTCCATCACTGGAATTTCGACTTTTTTTCATTTTTATGCAAACTAATGCGTCTTTAGAGCTTATATTGAATTTTGTATCATAAACGCACATGAGTTGATCCATGCAATTACTGTCGGCAGGACATAAATCTAATTTAAACAAAAAAACGTTACGAAAAGAAAAGTTCGCGCAACGTCACGCTCTATGGTAGCGTCACAGTATCCTTGACGTCATGCAATAAACAAGACGTTTATTTCAGCTGCCGGTCAATATTATTTTGCCGGTCCATATTTTTTATAATATTGACCGGCTGTTGTATTCGGAACATGTAAGTCAGTCAGTCTATCGCTGGATATATTGACAGATTGGAATAACAAAGAAACAGTTGAATGAAATTAGGGTGAGGTATAATATAACACCGGATATTGACCACACAGTCACTGAGGTGCAGTTTGGTTTTAATAAACATTTCATTAATTCTAAATATTATTACATAATCAGAAACTAGAGAGCTTCGTCTTTAATTTGATATAAATATTTTAAAAATCCGTCCATAAATAAGAAAATAAACCCATAGGGCGTGATATCACTTTCTTTTTTCTTGTTTAGAATAGCATTGTCGTTATCATTATGTTTAAGTTACGCTTATTAATAAAGGGTTTTGTCAGCAAAAGAAGAATTGAAAATATGATGTAGTGATTGATTTCTTGCTGGTGCAAAATAATCAGCATAATGTATAGTATACGTTTCTTTTTTTGCTTGGTATACACTCAACCAATTTTTCTAATTGGTCACTTTTTTCAATCCCGAAATACCTTTTACTGTGATCACATTATTTGACGGCGAAAATGCAAAATTGATGGCATGACTGACCATGTTTACTTTAGCACATAAGTGTGAATATCAATGTTTTAAGCGTTAGGACAATTTCATGCGAAATGCCATCCAAAATTATGATTACAGTTGAACGTATTTGGAGTTTGAAAAGTGACCAGTTACAAAAGTAGTTGAGTGTATTATGATGCAGTATGTGATAGAGTACTAATTCATCGGTTTATCGGCAACATTTACCGGTGATATCTTTTATCTATAGTTACCAAAAAATGCATATTATATATCAAGTGTTTTGATAGTAATGTATGCATTAGGTTTTATTATTTTAATACTATAAAAAAAACTTGTACATACGGTGCGTGTTAATGTTTGTTCTCATGCACCACTATACCACAGGTAACTGTTTCGTTGATTTTTTAAAAATAATTTCTATATAAAAATTAAATAAATGTCTGTATCAGATTTTTGTTTAATTCTTTATCAAACTGATTCAGTAACCTGCGTACTGTACATGTATAGTCTTAAGATGAATTGGCTGTTTTCTTAAAAATTACACACAGCTTTACATTGGACCTTCATTGACTAATCCACTACCGACAGTGCAGTGCGTGGTAGCTTTATTTTGGAGTTTTTATTTATATTTTCCCTCTTCATGCGGCCGTTTTGCTCACCAAAGTATGAGGAACAAAAAATAAAGAACTCTGGCCCAACTTGTTTTGTGTTACTAGTAGTGCACATACTTGTAAATGTAATGTATATGTGACCACAGGTAACTGTATCATTGATAAAGAATAAAAAATCAAAATACATGTAGTAAAACTCATATACCTTTATACGTTCAGTTCAATGTACCTGCACTTATTTTGAAATAAAAGGGGTTACCCATTTAGGTCCTCAAAAAAGCTTCATCAATGATACAAGTATCTGCGAATGTGACATGGTTAAAGAATCAATACAATACCATATACAGACTGGTTTTATCAATTGAAAAACCCGGGTTTGATCCCAGCCCGCAGCACACTAGAGTTGTTAAAGATGGTACCCATTGCTTGGCAGAGTAGGTTCAAGGTAACTGCTGGTTTGCACGGTGTCAGTATAATGTGACTGGATGGTCTTCATAATCCTAAACTTAGTAAGTAAGTAAGTAAGTAAGTAAAGTCTTTATTTTCCGAGACTAACATATTTACAATAATGCAATCTGCCATATGGGCCTTGACACTGTTGCCTATTGGGACTAAAAACTATATTTTTAGATAAAAATTATTCAGAGATACGAGATGCGAACAAAATGTACACTAGAGTAGAAAGTTAAGTACCCAGTCTATTGTCAGACTTGTATCAGTCCGCCGCCTACATTCCCTACCCCCTCCCCCTCCTCCGATCATTGAGTCACAAGTCGGCTGAACATTACACTCGGAGCCACTGGCAGACATAGCACCCATATTGTCCATTGGTAACATTGGGTGAAGTGGAGCATTGTGTGTTATTCTTTATCTGAGAAATTAAGCAGTGGCATAGACGAGGATCGAACACTAACTCGGAGGTAGGCCTACATTTGATGTCGTAACTTTGATTCTTGACGGGCTACGATATTTATGTACAATGATATTGCCGTTTAGCTTTTTTTTGCAAATTTGTATATTCACCTGTTTATTTCTGACTTCTACTGTAAAACATTTTACTGAGACGTAATTTGAATCCGACATGGTTCTAAATATGAATATAACTAAATAATTATATACAGTTCACTGTACTATATGTGCTACGCGTCATGTAGAGCAAGCGTGTCATATCACTCTAGTGGACAAACCGGAAGTCACTAATTGAGCGTATACACCGGATTAATTGGTCTTTACAAGATTGAACGATGTGCGTTAATTACTTAATTAAGTATTTGGATTAAGTGAAAATGACATTTATGGAAATTTTAACGTTAGGTAATAACAATTAAACTTCTTGTAATTATACAATATTAGAATAATTTGTTCGGATTTCGCGATGAAGTAAAGGGGGCGTACCTCTCTCTATATATACGACCCACATGTACATCGGACTAAACGAAACCTAAATGACTGTCGATAGTTCATTGTTTAAAGTATTTATTATCAGTTTAACCAAATAATGTGAATTGTCTTAAGTAGATTATACGTGTAACAATAGAGTGCGTTGTTTATCTAACTAAAAACTGTACCCAGTTTGTGATTATTTACACCGGTAGCTTGTGTGATATATGATGTATAGTGTCTTTACTTGAACTGGACATATAATTCATCATCTGGACTATTTTTCGTCATCAACGTGTGTTGGATACTTAACGAAGTGACATTTTGATGACCAGAATGTCACCTTCAGCTACCTAATACAGTCAGCTGTCTTAAACAAAGTAAGACATATTTACTGTAAACATTTGGGTGACAAACATTTGCATGAACTATTCATTGGTCGAGTGGTTAATGTAGTACCCACCGTCGGTGCATACGGAGTAATCCCGACGGGGCTGATTCAAAACTGGTTTCTGATGGCCGTTACGGTGGAACGGTGGCTCGACTACCAACACCCTGAGGTTCCTGGTTCGAATATCGACCAGAGCACTGGACATTTCAGAAATGCGTTTCGGTGTTTCCCACCCAAATAGAGGTGAACTGGAGACCCAGAGATAGATTTGCGTGTATCGGTGCTATACACCGGGCACGTTAAAGAACCAATGAGTCTGGATTCCTTGAATCACACAAACTTAATGAAGCCTGGAGGATAAAATCGAATGGCCACGCATCACGACTGTCTCAATCGAACGCAAAAACAACCTCATAAAAAACGATGGCCAGTTAGTACGCCGCCATCCAGTTGACATGTAGTTATTACTGAATACATTCCTGTCCGTGATGCTTACCAATGAAGAATATGAATCGGGGGTACTGCGATGAGAGGTTAGGTGTCTAATAGGTCAAAATTGCTGGACCTTTCAATAGGGGTGACACTATAATAAATGAAATATTTACCTTTACCTATACTTAACTATAAGAGTACAATGTAATAATGTGTACAATTTGTATTTATTTTTCTCGACTGAAACAGTGAGGCGCTGAGTAACGCATACACGACTATCTGCATTGAAAGAGACTGTGTGGGTCAAACTCAAAAGGACTTAGCAGAGGACTGTGTTAAATGACTAGACAGGGTCTTTTAATCACAGTACTTAGGGTCATGCGTTGAAAAACACAACTAAAGGTATCACTCCAAAAAATGTTGCCATCAGTAGTTCCATTATTGGCACTCGGCATAACTTGAAAACAGACAAAATGGCCACTTTGTCTCAAACCCTCTTTGCGATGAAAAAAAACATCAGAAATGAGATATGAAGAAAAGCTAATATAAATAGTTTATTTATACATGCGTAATCGACATTGAATAATTGGCACTTGTATAATAAAGCGTATATACTGAATAAATTTTCAACCAGTACGAACCTGCTCGTTTACACGCAACCGACAATCTCTCCAAACGAGTGCGGGGTACATGGTTCGATCCCAGACCGCGTCATACCGTCGAAGACAAAATAAAAACGGTACCAGTACTTTCCTTGCTAGACGCTCAGCATAAACACGAATCTGGCTTCTCTTCTGTCATACCCTCGTGGTGTTGGATAACATCATGAATGAGGTCTCGAACGTGATTAATATAAATTGGAAAACTTGTTTCACAAAATCAATTGGTATAAACTATTTAATAAATAACCGTAGCCAATGCCACCAAGAAACATAACATGCCAGACCTGGTAATCGAATCCAGATCTCCGATATGTCAGTCTAGCACTCTACCAACCGCGCTATCCATACATATCATATCTAATATAGTGATCGCTGAATGATACAAGTAGGCAAAACATTCGGACAATTCAACAGATAACATTATCATTAGATATCACCTCACTATATGACTAATAGACAATACCGGTACATGTACAATATAATTAAACATTAAATTGATGTTTATGCAACATTGTTCACGGTATGTATCCCAATACACCGCTTTTCAGTTCCGTTAGAGAATTGTTCTGTTTTCACATAACCATTCATGACGAAAACTGAAAACCAATGTAACGCTCGGACGGAACTAAAGATACATGGTATTTGAGTTAACACACGATCACGATTGCCTAGCAATGGTGGGTACGAAAGCATTAGGCCACTGGGCATTCACATTAGCCCAAATGACCCAAAAACAACGGTTGCCCACAAGAATTTAAGCAAATTTTTGCAAATTTATTTTCATTGAATACGAACACATTTAAGGCAATTTAAGTGATATGAGTGTTAATTTTAAAATTTGATTTCATTGGGATAAAATCTTGAGGTTTTGGTAAAAACTATTTCAATGAAACGTAAATACGTGAATGTCGCAAAACTGACATTTGCCAAAATGACCTCATAACATAGTCTACATGAAACTATTTCTGACGTGTTTTTAGATGACATTTGTCGAACATCATCATTCAATGCAGATTGTTATATTATGCGTTACAGATGCCAATAACGTTGTATGTCAATGAATATCCCTATTGTTACGAATGTAAAATCACATATGTTCATGGTTATTCATTTTTTTATTTATTTTTTGGGATTTTGATTAAAATGCATTTTCGTTGGGTCGTAAATTCGTGGATTACAAAGCATGACAGGATAAACCCATCTTCAGTATTTGAGAGGTCGATTAATAGTGGGCATTAGATTTCGTGGTCGAGAGCAACATCAAAATCGACGAAAATTCAACTCCCTCGAACAATAATGATTTTACAGCTATATGTACCTACACTAGATCAAGATCGGTTTCAAAAGGTTATCAATGTAATATAGCCACACAAAGTTAGCACATAAATGATACAAGGACATCATGATATCTTGCGGGTTTTTTTATTTATACGACCTTTTGATAGACAATTAACAAACTAACATATACCCTGTGTAGCAATATCACGTGACTTTTACATCACTATTTTGAAGGATACAAATCCAAGACGAAATTTGCTTCACTTAGAAAACAAAAATAGTCGTTAGTATTTTATTTCTATACCGATTTCTATGAAATATACGCTAAGCGTGGTCTAAGGGACACATGTACGCTTTCCACGAAATTTATTATCCCTATTAGCAGCTGTGCTGTTTTTTTCCAACACCCTGTGAAAGATTGGAAAGAAGATGGCTTGAAATTGTATTCCTATTGCTTACAGGTTTCACAGGGTGCTGGAAAAACGGCTCAGCTGCTGAAAAAGATCTTATATCATTTCCGCTACCATAGCGTACTAATGCAGACTCGCCGGGATGGCCATTTCGGCCTTCCGTAGTTTTCGACCTAAGTGCCCAAATTCGGGAATTTTGCTGTCATGGGTACGCAGGCATCCCAGACTACAGGATATTACGGGCCCAGGGTCGTGCACAGGTTTTTGGGCCCGCTAGACCCCTTTAAAGAGGGCGTTGAACGTAGATTTTACAAAACTGAAATTACTGGTCCTACACGCCATTGCGGTACGATTCCCTGTGGAATTGCATTAACATTTAGCGCCAAAAAGTTTTTATTTTTCTATAGCAGGAATATAAGGCTAGACAAAGGGGTCAGGACAAATGCCCTAAAGGGGCCAGAAAGAAGGCCTGTCAAGCTAAAAAAAAAGTTTTTCGCGCAAGGGTCACCGTCACATCGTCATTTCCGGTGACCTTTAGTCGAAATGTTGACCATTTTTTCTACTTTCGGTTTGGGGTAGGTGTGTAGCGTCCGGATTAATCGAGTTTTTATCAGTGCTGCAAGGCAATAGTGTTCCAGGGACGGGGTATAGGGACCATATGAATTTCTCATAACCCTCCAAAAAATCGTGGTAGCGGAAAGGATATTTCGCGGAAGCATATAATTTTTCCCTCAATCTGACTAAAAATCATATCCTCAAACCCGCTACGCACGTGTGAGGATCTGGCGACGACCTATTGAAGGTCACCTCAGGCGACCTTTCCCATTAGCCAATCGGCGCCTTGCTTTCAGAATTCTGAAAGCGATTTAATACGATTTTTAAATGCAGTTGTTATCACGAACACATATATGCATCTTACGCACCGACCTCGGTCTGATCACCTCGGTCTTTATGGATTTCAGTATTTACCGGAGACAATCTTTCACGATTGATAGTCAACAGTGCGTTTATATCAAATTATCTGTACTACAAATTCTACAATGACCGAATTAATCAGGATTACTCCAAAAAAGCAGACTAAAGTTGTGGACAACTGTATTATTTGTAATTCACCGTTTATTGATACGACCGAAGTACCAATGTAACGAGCTATAGGATTGGCTATATTATAAATAGATATAAATAGTGATAGTGGAACTTCAAATTTCTGAAAATACAAACTCGTATAGCGTCGTCATCAGATCAATCCGGAAGGAAGATCAAGTACTTTAGTCTTGTTTAGATTGTTTTTCCCTTAGACTGGCATATATTTCATAGAAATCGATGAAGAAATAAAATACTTAGTTTACAAGGGTGTAAATAGGAATAATAAGTTTTGCTGTAGGAAACAGATTTGGAGAAAACATGACTTGGCTAGGGAAATATATTCAATTAATAGCGATGTATTAAAGTATTTAGCGTATGTTACCAACAAATACCGAGTGGTATAGAAGAAAATATGTTTCTCTCGGCGTATTATTTCTAACACTGCTCACCTACAAAGTATTTCTTAAATAGTTCACCCACACAGCATTTTGATGTTTTTTTAAAAAAATGTCGTGAATACGTTCATATATTGACAAAACAAGTGTCTCTCGAGTCGTATAAATATAAAATACAATGCATCGCAAGATAGTTTGTTCACAGAATCACAAGAAAAAGGCAAAGAACCGCACGTTTTGGCATGTTTTTGTGTTTGGCTCACCAACACAGCATTACGTTTTCAGTTTTGGAAATGCGTGGTTGCACTTTCTGACAAGATAATTTAGGGCTTTTGGTACATATTTGAAACTGCACAATGTGTCTCTCGCTAAGGAGACGGCTCTCGTCTTTGTTTCATGAAAATTCATCCAGTAATAAGGAAATAAAAACGAAAAATGTTACCTGAGTCGAGCGATTTTCTCCCTTTTGGGCTCACCTCTTTAGCATTTGGTCACGTGGTATGTCCACAGTAAGTCAAACGCTAGCATACAAACATAACGCCCCACTCAGTGCTTATATTTCATATTAAAAGCTGTATCAATCTAAAATTTTAGTTACCACATATTAAATGTCCCCAACAAAGTAAACCGTGTCACTCCAATTAGTGAGCGTGAACTTTTAATATACCTAGTTTTTGGATTTTGTACATGTATAGCCAGTGCCTCATTCGGGTACTGTATATTTAGGGAGACTGATTCAAAGTTCGGCCAGACGTACGCCGACTTCATCCAAGGAGTTCCGAATTAGATCAATTGTATTTATAAATAAATGATTCACGGTATGTTTATATAATAATATAAACATACTTACATACTACATGTACATGTATTTTGTAATGAGTCATATTTTATAACATGTATATATATATATATCTTTAATAAACTTACGTGGAAGGTGACACGTCCTCGGACTGTATCTTTCAATGTACAAGTAGTTCTATATCAAACGTTTGCTATTAAAGATACAGGGATTGACTCATAAATCAGTTTAAAAGTCCCATACTATAATGACATTGGTTCCTTATTAAAGGTGCTGCCTCACAGATTGGGCTAAAATTTTTGAATATCGTAATTTTCCAGCCTAACCAAGTATTGGTGTAATACAAAGCCACTGATGGTTGCTTTATGATAGATTTGGTGCAAATAAGCAATTTTAACCACTCTTGATATCGCCCACTGAGTATTTTTTCTGAAAAAAAACCTAAGAATTTTACAGCGTAAACATCAGTGAGGTATTTGGTTCGTTTTTCGATTCGTTTTCATCAAATGCGAACACATTTCAGGCAATTTAAGAAATAGTAGTGTTAGAATTTTTGATGGAAAAGTACTAAATAACTACAAAATGCCTAAGTTTCTCAAGTTATTTTAGATGCCAGTGTGGTTGTTTATGGGATATACAGCCAACTATACCAAAACTTCGCGAATATTTGACAATTTTATTTTATTTTTGCAATACACCAATATGTGAGGCAGTCCCTTTAAGCATGCGTAGAATGACCAAATGTCTAACCAACTTGCACACTTGCTACCGTGCAAGACTCACAGTCAACTTTCTGTTATCGCGATAAGTCATACACGTTGAATTGTATAGTCTCCCAATAAGTCATACAATGACCTGAACTCACAGATGCGTTTGCTTGCACGAAAATCGTAAACTTACGTTTAAATTACATTCTTTATTATTCTTTAAGACCTCACATTGGAACAAATATGACTTGTATAGGGTTCCTTGACTACAATTACATAAACGTATGTACAGTGCTACAGCACAGGGCCTCATCTCCGTCAGACGAGAACGAGTTTCTATGGATATCACACAAAGAAATTGATGTCTCAAACGTTTATAATAAGATCACTCACTCATTGAACCCTTGCAAGCTGATCTCATTCATGTTTTAGTCTTAATGTGGATGTTAAATAAAGAGCGAAAAGGTGAACATGAATCCGGAAAGGTGATCTTAATTTTGAGGTCGCCTTATTGCTGTCAGATGTTATCTCTAAGGTTTGGTTTTACTGTATACTAGTACATGTATGTGGATATATATGACTAACGCTTTTATTTACGATTCAACTAATATGATATACTAGTCTTACCAATAAGGCGTAATACGCTCTGTTTGAAACATCAGGCGATCGTTCGTCATATATATATTTATAAAGATGTTTACCCGCGCAAGGTACCAACCGTCTAGACTTTATACATTTTGATATACATGTATATAAACCTACACCATATGATTTCATTTAGAATAATACAACTTTTGCATTTTGGAAATTAAAAATTAATTTAAGTATGGATCAACAGGTAAATTTGTAAATTTATAAATTTATTTTAATTTAAATCAGATAAAATAATGATAAATGTACAAATGTATAAAGAAAATGGGCCGTTTACTGATTATCACTGATAGGTAGCCCGTAAGTTGCTAGATAACGTTTGCATAAACTTTGAATTGGTACAATTAAATTCAATTTCAAATCAGTTATATTGATTTCTAGAGTGGATTAAGAATTGAAGTCTCAAAGAGCGACCAAAGCGCTCAAACTATTTGAAATGTTTTTTTTATATAAATTAATGAAACTAAAGTACAAGCTCTCCAGACCGCCCTCTTTATAACAAAACCTTCGATATTTACAATAGATTTATTCTCTGTAGAGCAACAACCTCCAACTAATGGTCATTAATTGCAGTTCCCAAAGGGACCCTTGCAAACTGGTATTCTTATTAAATTGGTCTTAATATTAGGGGATGGGGGAAAGAGCAAACCAGTAACAATGGACATGTAGGGTCTTAATTTTGAGGTGACCAGGTTATTTGGATGGTCTTAGGTGACGTGTAGTTCTATGATAGCGAAACATTAAGATGGCGTACACAGGGCGTGTATAAGTCTACTACATGTTATATCATGGCTACGGCAATTTACATTGATGTTAACTGAGGCGGTGCGGCTATAACAGATGATAATTGATGGGGTGTGTCTTAATTTTCAAAGGAATGAGTGCAATTACTACAGTGCATGATAATATTATCCTGCACTGTATACATACAACTTCATTGTATTTTACTTCGGTCAACGTGACCTCTATCGATGTTCGTAGTCGAGTTGTATTGGAGTCCACAACTTTAAAATCACAACACCGTGCTATTGATTTTCATTGGACATGTTAATCGGTCAGCATTGTAAAATTTGGACACGCCTTATGTTTACAAAGTGACAGCCAATGATATAAGTCAGAAAGAAAAAACTTAACGCTTGGTTGTTTATTTTGTCTCGGGCTACGCCCTCGACAAAATAAGACAACCTCGCGTTTGGGTTCTCTTTCTATAACTTATAGGACACATTTAGTTTTTGTGTGCTCTTTTTTGTATATTTGTCCGTCCTTCTGACAAACTTTACACTTATATCTAATCTGTAATACTGATGGCCTCAATAAAAAATGCCAAATGACAATACTGCCTCCTCGATAGACTAGTGCTTGAGCATCCACTTCGAGTGTGGAAGGTCCCGGGTCCGAACCCTGTCCGCGTCATACCAAAGACAAAAAAATAATAAAAATCGTACCATAAATTCCCTTGCTAGACTCTCAGCAAAATAGCAAACTGGCTTCTCTTCTCTCATACCCTCGTGGCGATGAATAACATCAGGAATGAGGTGTCGAGAGTGATTAATATAAGTTGAAAAAGCTTGTTTCCCAATCGACCTAAATTAAATTAATAATGTAAACTAATGCCAAATTATCAATAATGTACATCATATTTATATCTATTTCATTTTCAGGTCATGCAAATTAACTATTTTTATGACCAAGTTAGTCAAAATGCCAGTGTTATTTTTTTTGCTTTACCAAGTATGTATTGACTTTCTAAAGCGAAAATATATGCACAATTGCATGTAGGTTATGCCCTGAAATGTTTCAATCGAAATAATTCAGCAATTTTGTATTCGTAATCTTTCGAAAAATTAATTACAGGAATTGTACTTTATTTGCGCTTAAGATATCTACGTAAACACAAGATTACAAGATCGCTTGCCCTCTATGTTAGGAGTTTTGTCCCCACACAGAAGACCATGACAACAACACATTTCTATCGTATCACTGACCATCCCTCGAAGCCGGAGGACATTGACTAATTAGACAGGAATAAAACCGAATGGCCACTCACTACGACTGTCTCAGTCGAACGCAAAATAAACTTGACCACTCAAGTCGGTATTCATCCGACCCAATCAGAAACTCGCACGAGAATAAATGGCGCCTTTCGACTGATCAAACAGGGGGGACTGAGGTACGGCAAACAAACAAGCACTTTATTTTTGGGAATTTTGATCAAAGATGTTCGATGTGCACTTCTTACATGTTTTCTGATTTCAGGTATTTCAGGTTGATATCACACCCACTATGAGTGGTCGAAGAGGTTCTGAAGGGGGAAAGGGACGAGGTGGTGCAGGAGGCCCGCCCCAGCTGGCTCAATCAAAAGTTCAAAATGTAAAACTTGTGTTGCTAGGTGACCAAGGAGTTGGAAAGTCCAGTATAGCTCTACGATTTGTTAGAGGAGAATTTACGGAGAATTGCGAAGCAACGATCGGCGGTAAGCGTAGGGCTACTATTTTTGTAATTGTTAATAATTGTAAATAATTGTAACAATTCAGACATATTGAACGCAAGCTGATGATATTAGATGGTAAAAGTCCACAGCGCATATGAAAACTATAGTTTGCACACCCCAGAGATTCTATTCGAACCCCAAATTGTACGGCGCTATCAGCTAGCAATGCGAAGCGCGATAGTATTATAATGTCTTATGAATATCCGGATATTTTAATTGTACATGTATGTATTCTCAAATTACTTGATTGAAATTTATAACAAAAGAACTATCGTTTTATCCAAGTAGTCAGACACAGCAACCAATTCATGGAAAGTTGACTCTAGTATATACATTTATCTATAAATAAAATGTTGCTCGTGTAGTGATGTATTGCTTGCAATTCTTAATTACTTGTTTTATTTTGTTTTACTGTTTATTAGCTTTTTATACTGTGATATGCAATATGACCCTTTGATTGGTTAAATAAAATATTCTACCTTTCGGTTATATCGCAACTTGACAACAATCTTACAAAAATAACTAGCATCAACGTAGGTTAATATGTGGATTAATGTGGGTACTGGGTGAAGTAGAGACGTTTATAAGATTTAAAGATATTCATAGAATGAGTACGACCTATTGTCTGCAATATGATGAACTACCTAAACGAGCCAATACTGCAAGAATATAATTGCCTCGATTAAGGACGAATGCCACAGTTGTTTGTGCGCATATTTCTGCACATATTCTGAAAACAATGTTCAAAGTCTGTGTATTTTCGTTTTATTGATAAAGTCGTCGGTCTTGGTTACCAATACTTCAAAAAATAAAATGGGGACCTATGATTTATTTGATTTTTTTGTTTAAGTATTAATATTAATACAGCACAAATGAAAAAAATATCTCCGTAGGAAAAAACTATCATAATCGTCCATAACAACTTCACTGGTTTCCATTGGTTCTTTCGTGTGTCGTTCTGTCCTGCAGTGTGATTTGTTCTGTCCCTGTTTATACAATTTGCCTTTACATAGTTTTATCATTTTCAGCTGCATTTTTAACACAAACAGTCAATGTGTCCAATCAGTCTATAAAGTTTGATATCTGGGACACGGCTGGACAGGAGAGATACCACAGTTTGGCACCGATGTATTACCGTGGAGCACAGGCCGCCGTCATTGTGTATGATATTTGTAATCAAGTAAGTACCGTTCTTTCAGAGACAGTTGAGAATACCAGTACCAGTTTTTTGTGTACACCATTTCCATTGGTCAATGGTTAATAAAAAAATAGTTCATTGGCCAAGGGTTGGTAAAAAATCATTTGATTGGCCAATGGTTTGTAAACTTTTATAACAATGGTCTTAGGTTTGTAAACCATTATTTCATTGGTCAAAAGTTTGTAAAACTTCATTCCATTGGTTGAATGGTTTGTTAAACATCAGTTCATTGGTCAATGATTGGTAAACCATTATTTCATTGGCCAATAGTTAGTAAAACATTATCATTTGGCCAATAGTTTGTAAAACATCAGTTCATTGGTAAATGATTTGTGAACAATCATTCCATTAGTCAATGGTTTGTAAAACTTTATTCCTTTGGTAATTTTTTTGTTAACCATTATTTTCTTAGGTCAATAGTTTGTAAAACACTACTTCATTGGGCAAAAGTTTGTAAACTTTGACATTATTGCATTGAAAATGGTTCAGTTAAAACATATTTTTCTTGGTTAATGGTTTGCATAACATGAAACTATTTCATGTATTGGTCAATAGTTTGTAAATATAATGTCTATTGACAAATGGTTTGTAAATCAAGCGTTCATTTGTCAATGTTTTGTAAGGATCAAAGTTCAATAATTTAGAATTCATTATTTAGTCAAATTATTACGCTCACTATTGTACATTGTTTTACAGAAAACATTCCAAAAAGCAGTAAATTGGGTACGAGAGCTACGACAGCAAGCGAACTCACAGATAATCATGGTTTTGTCGGGAAATAAAGCCGACATGGCGGCAGAAAAAAGACAGGTGACAAGAGAGGTACAATAGTTTTTTACTATTTAATTACTAGTGACGTCATTATATTAACCGATGAACATGTATTATAATTTTGTATTCTTCAATGCATAGACAGCCAGCACGTACCCTACTACTCCCCCAGTCAATTCAACCTTCACATTTACCTATTTAGAAAGGCGAATAATGCCTGTCACATAACTTGACGTATTTTTATATTTATTCACTCAAATGCTAAATTACGGGTATCAGCGTGTAGCTAAGATATTTATCCTCTACCAAATCGTCATACTAATTTCCTGAGATCGTGTGTAAATAATGATTTCTCTTCTTTATCGAAGGCCGTTTTCTAGTTTCTGTCTGTGCAGGGTTATGTCGTCAAACCGGGTTTTACGCATTTTGTGAACATTCTATGCTCGACACAGGCGACATTGTGTACGTGTATTGATAAAAGTTGTATTTTTTATGTATAATATTATTGTCTTGAAGTGTGCAGTACAAATTAAATGATTGTATTCGGCTTGTTTAAAATATTGGACATAATGTTGAGTTGGGTATATGAGGGCCAGTCATAAAGAAAGACCCCTGTCTTATGTATTCATAGTATAGATGTGAAAGATATTTTATCGGGTCGAATCCCTTTGGTTATGACAGGTTACTTTCAATATTTCCGATTATAAAAGTGCCTGTCACATTTGTAGCCGTGTAGGTTTATTATTCATTGAAATGGTATATTACGGGTATCAACGTGTTGCTACTATATTTTACATTCAGGATATATCAACACTTTAGTCCTTAGATACACACCCGTTTACACACCGAACGTCAGAATCAAGAATACAATTCCTTAATTAGGTCGCTAACTAAGACGTTCAGCAAAACCCAGATTTTCACGCTTGTAAACGTGAATTTTGCCTTGAAACAGAATGTATGCTTCACAAACGGGCCTAGCTAGTCATCCTTTCACTTAGTGTAACTAATTAATTTACCTCACATGCCAATTAAACATCGCAATATTTCACTAGATCGATAATTAAAAAGAAATGTACGAAATTCGCCACCGTCAATTTCCAATTTTATTTAGTATTCCGATAACCTTTCGACCTCAACAGATTTCGAAGCGATCGTTTGATTGGCTAGAGTGTGTGTCACGTCATTCATAGTTGTTCAATCGTGTAAGCTCGGCCATTTCCGTTTGTGTCCGGTGTATATACTGAACTTCTTAATTGATGACCAAATAAAATTCGCGATTTGACTTATATTGTGTTAAGGGTGTGTATTTAAGGACTAAACTGTTTATATATCTGGAAAGTAAAATATCTTCGCTACACGATGATACCCGTAAGATAGCATTTGAGTGAATAAATAAAAGAATACGACAAGTTATGTGACAGGCACTCCATTCTTCGTGATTCACCTTTCTTATATAGGTAAACAATGAGAAGGTTGATATGACTTGTGAAGTATAGTTCGATTTCGAGCATTGAGCCGTGACTGCACTTTTAATGTTTTAACCACTAATCGATATAGGTTGGTATATGTTTGAACAGTACGATAAGTAAAACAATTAAGGCCAACTATTTCAAGTGTCTGGTTGGTCGTGACGGCAAAGCGCTTGATACTTTGTAAAATAACTTTTGTGCGATCAGGGCGAGTTCGAATCCCACCAAAATAGTTTTTCATTTTTATTATATATTTTTAATGCACACAACTTGTAAAATCCGTGTAATACTAGTATATGTGACCAACCCACATTTGTTACATGTATATTGTAGAAGGCTAATCAACTGAATATAGGCTGTCAGTATGCTCGAAATACACCAACGATCGAAATGAGTGAAAATGATAAATATGTTGAATCGACACCAGGTCCTTTCAATGGATAAATTAAAAATATAAACAAAATCTTTAACTATAGATCAACCATGTTTTTTGAGCCGTGACTAATTTATGCAGCAAAGTTTATTCACCCTAAAAGGGTAGGTTTATATAAGCAATACCAATATAAGTTAAATAAGTTGTTTCATTAAGTAACTGAATACGTGGTCCAATGGATAAGGCGATGTTCTATAAGACTTACTTTTCTAGGTTCTATCCTTGGTAGAGTCGCTTTTTGTATTTTTTTTCAAATCCCTTGCTCAAGTAATATTACAAGAAAGTTATGCATTTCCTGGAATTTATTTAATAATGTCAAAAATGAGTCTTTATTAGTCAAAATTAAGTGTCCTTAGTCGTAGTAACGCGCGTAATTATAAAATTTTGGCTGCGACTAGTAAAACTACTGGTGAAGATGCTCGTATGATAAAGAATATTTAACATGGTTCATATTTACAGAAATTTTGCAAGGATTTTATATATAAAATAGTCTGTGTATTGAACTTGTATTGCCAGCAGGACACAAACACTGGCGATAGATATTGCAATAAACTGTCCCAACTATATATTCAAATGCATCATCCGACTATGAGACAGACACAACTGACGGGTAGCCAACCAATACACAAAGTCGAAAATCTTTGACACACGTTTAAGTATTGGATCCAGTAAAAGGTAAATGATTACTGGGTCCGTGGAAAGAAATGAAAACAGCGAAACATGAAAACCCATTGCATGTAGATTGAAAAGTCATAATAATAAAATGACTTTTAAACAATGCCATCATGTTCTTGATGAAAAAAGAAACAAAACTATGTAGTTGAGAAAAAAGTGCAGTTGTCAGGACTTGAACCCGCATATCTTAGACTGCAAATCAAGCTCTCTACCGATTGAGCCAGTGATACTGACACTGTCATGTCATACAAAAATATATATCAACGCATTTTAATTGTATCCCAACCAGTATATTCACATACCATGACTAAATAGTGTAATCTCCCGTCACGGCTCAAAACTCGTGGTTGATCTATAGTAGGGTACGTGCAGGCTGCCTATGATAAATACTGTTAGACAGCAAACTTTTGTGAAGTATAAATACTGTTAGACAGCAAACTTTTGTGAAGTATAAATACTGTTAGACAGCAAACTTTTCGTTTACAAGCGTGCAAATCGTGACTGTACTGAACCCCGAAATTGGCTACCTACGAACTATGTTCGTGATTCTAGCGTTCGTTGTGTAATATTTGTTTATTTAAGCTCTGTAGTGTTAATATATCATGAAAGTAAAATATGTTAGCTGCATGCTGATACCCGTAACATACAGCATTTGAATGAATAATTCAGGTCTACAAATGTGACAGGTTCATATATAATCGGCAATTGGTTTGTCGCCTGTCATAAATAGGTAAACAGTGGTAAAATCTGATTTGGCTGGGGGAGTATTTGGTCCTAATAGGGTACATGCTGACTGCCTATGCTTCAATGCGCATTTTCCTGTTTTACAAAAATAAGCGAATATCATCCAGCAACGAACGGTTACTCTGCATTGGATATTGTTTCTGGTACAGTTGGTTGGCTCCCGACTGATTGGTGGCAGCCTAATCAGTTGAAAATAAATGTAGAGTGCATACATACAAGGGTACTAGGCTATTGAAACTACCGTATTAAATGTTATACCTTTCTTATTTACAACACTTACATCTCCTTTTGAGAATATTAAAGTCGTCTCCCTTGCATGTTGATAATTATGTGTATAGTATTAATTAATATTAGTTAGTTTATGTATCCTATGATATAATTATACATGTGGTGTAAACCATTCACCATAGTGGCAATGCACTTGTCAGAAAGCATATGAGCTAGAATGTGAACACAGTTCATGTCCATCTTTTTGTGACACATACTGAATGAGCTCCTAAAATCCTATAGTTCATACGTGTAATTGAATTACCTTCCCTCCATACTCGGTATTAGTTTTTATCTTATAATACACGTATATTTATTGATGGTCATGACATAAGGGTTGAAATTGACGTATCCATAGTTTACATTGTGTTGATATCATGTCTTTGTTGCAAGTAGATTTGTATGTACATATACATGTATATCAATATAATCTAATTTAAGGACACTGATAGATAACGCTGTTGGATAAACGTGCTAAGTTAGCATATTTCATTGCATGGTAAATATACATGTACAGATGATAATATATTATGTATACTTCCTCATATGTACAAAACATGATCTCATGTACCCAACGGATGTAGAAACATATTAATATGCCCTCATTATCCAACTGAAGTAAGGACATATAGACATGACACCGTGAACCCAACGGAAGTAAGGTCATATACACATGGGAAACCTGCCCACACACATATAAAACTTGTTTGTGTCCAACTCAGCTTCCGCATTAAATGTATAGAAACGATCTCTAACATACCATAATTTCTGCCCACTTGCAATAGTGCAATACACATTGCATAACATTGGACATGCTATTGAAAAGCTTCATGAACACGCTAAAAAGATCACTAATATATTACAACAAATCTTCTAATTACAGGATGCTCAAGCGTTTGCCGATGAGAATAGTTTGTATTTTACTGAGTCGTCTGCAAAAACTGGCATGTGTGTAGGGGATATATTTATGGCTGTTGGTAAGTGTAAAGCATGTAAATTCTCTCCAATCATATAGTAACACTATCCTGGCTTGTAGGCCTGGAACTACCCTTATATGAGGCTAAATCAGTTCATTTACTGAAGTATTGTAAAACTTCCACTAAGTCTAGCTAACTTAATTGACTGACGATTTATTTTCATAAAGTTTTACACCTTTTCAACACTTCCTGTCAAGAAAAATTGTCAGCTAAACTAACCACTTTTCCTGGAATAAATTATCAACTAGTGCGAACTTGCTGCGTTTCATGCCATCGACAGCTATTCCACTTGAATAGGACATGACTGATTGGAATAACATAATTTGCTCAATCCAGGATTTGAACCCGGATATGCAAGCCGAAAGGTTAGAACTCATCCAACTGAGCACAAGATACAATGTAGTAAAACTAGGACAGTGAAGGCAACACTCAACTTAAACAACCGAGCACAGAAAACATAAAAACAACACAGACCACAAATACACGACACAATGGCCAACACACAACTGAACGACAAAATGAACTTAGCCCCTTAAATCCAAAGTTTCAGCTGTCGAAAAGTTGAAAGTCCATGTACCCTTTGTCAAAAGGTTGAAAGACCTGTAAATGTTGAAATTGGAACGTCATACCTCAAGCATTACCAAGTTTTATTTTAAACATTTTCAGCCCAGAAATTAGCAAAGAACAGACCAATGGATCAGACAGATAGTTCGTCAAATGTGAAACTAGGACAAGATTCAGAAAAGAAAAAGCCCGGATGTTGTTGACAGAATACGTGAAAGACATGCATAAACTATCGATAGCATAACATTATCGTTTGCTAAATTAAATAACAAATACTCAAAGTATGGATATATTTTGTACACTATTTGTGATATACATTTTATGTACTTTTCTGAGTATTTTTACTGTCAGACTAAATAAGGTCTGGTCATTTTGAACAAAGAACAGACTTTTGTGTTGGTTTTCAACAAAACCCAGCACTTTCAAACAAAGGATTTTATATTCAGATGAAAATAAATATTCATTTTTGAGTTTCTGTATGACTTTGAATTGTACTGTACATAATAGCTAACGCATACAAATACATAGTTGAGCATTATTGTCGACATGTTAAATTCAAGAAGCTTGTGCAGTCATTTAAAAGTATTAAGTCTATGCTAAATCGTGTTGTTCCGTCTTTCTTAAACACAGTACCACAGGAGATGTCCAACTATTCAGCTTACGATTTTAAATAATTTAAAAAAATGTTCTATATGTTTTCTGACATGGAGCTATCATGTTAGTTGTAAGTGTAATACTGTATAAAGACTTCGTCAATATTTATTTCCGCTGACTTGTACATACTTATTACAATGCTAAATGTACCTATTTTTGAAGAACAAACGTAGATTAAGGGAAACCTTCATCATAAGTATTACCGCTGACTTGTACATATTTATTGCACTGCTAATATCAATAATATGCAATTTACCTTTTTATAAGTACAAAATGTGAGGTGTATACTGTAAAGTAGATACCTGTTAATACGACCACCCTTGGAATCCTTGAAAACAATTTATCTTATTGACGTGATCCTAATAATTCGCGTACTTAGAATGAGACGTTGCTACCTTACGACATCATTATACCAATGCATATTTGAAATATTCTTATGAGTCTATTTTCATGAAAACGGAACAGGTCATGTTAACCAAACTGAGCAAACCTGTGAAAATGGAGGTAAACATTGTGTCCTTGATTATGAGTTGGTCTTGTTATTGAGATACATTAGTTATCACCCCTTACTACCCTCTAAAACATGTGGATTACTCTGCTTTTATCACTGTTTAACAATGAAAAACATCCTCATGCATCAGTGGTGAAATGATCACAGACAAACATATGATATCCAACCATGGATGTACTGATGTTTGGGAATTCATCATGCTGGGTACTGCTTTATCAAAGCAATTACGGAAATAGTGAAGTTACTTACATATTTTAACAAATACACATTAGGTTCATATATGGTTCGAAGGAATACATTTACTGAAACTTAATTAATAAGGCAGACCCTCTTATCATAATTTTCAACAATTGATGAATTACATAGGGTTTTGATTCGAGCGTTACTTTAAAATTATCGTAAGAACTTTGATAAAACCGTACCCCGTTTTTCATGTAAGTACCGGTATTTGATGATGAAAATAAATCTATAGACCAGGGTTGGTATTCACAAAGCATCTTAGCAGAAAAGTTAGAAAAATCCTAAAATCTTATATTTTTCTAAATGGTTTCATCTAAGCAAGAAAATCAACATGCTTAATATTTTTCATAGTTTTGAAGCATTATGTATAAAGCTACAATAATCACTAAGAAAACATGGATTATTTTTCGAATTGCGGGACATATGAGCTGCACAAATTATTGACTTCAGTCAAAATATTTAAGTTTTCACTTAAGGTGCTTTGTGAATACCAGCCCAGTTCATTGTGGCATTCATGTGCAAAGTTGTAACCAGCGAGCATTTGTCTGACCAAACGCCAGTGTAGAGAATGGTCCGCCCCTTTGTTTGTCGAAGATTTTTGTCGAAGGTTGAATTAAGCGAATCCATTGGACTATGCAACCCTCTGCAATATTCCGGATGTTTTACAAAATTTACATATATATGTAAACACCTGACGTCCGGCCAATTGGTAAATGACTAGATGTTCTTGTTCATTTAGTCAACAGACTTGTTTGCACTTTGCATATGAATGATTAACAGTCTTATGAAATGATCTATTAAAAACGCATGAACATTGTAATATGTTTTGACATGTTTTTATGTTAGAATTAATATAATAATGTATAAATGTAACATTTTTTCGATTCAAACAAGTTAATTGAAATTGTGTCTTGTCAAACATGTCTAAATAAGTGAACATTGCTTAAAGGTGGTTTTCTACGCCTTTTGAAAACGGGACATATTGTGTGAGCACACATGTTGGGTGTGTGGGCAGGTGGGCGTCCAATAATTTGTCAATACTTTAATTCTAACAGTTTTCATCGGATTATCTTTAAACTTGATGACACTGTTAATTGGCATACTATCTAGATCGACTGCGATTATGGGCACAATTAGTCCAGGACTTCTTGGATCATGGTCCTTGATCACCTTCAAACTTAATGACAATGTTTATGGGCCAAGTTTGATTATTTCATTTACCATGTCCCAGCGTATTTTGTATCATTTCGGCTCTTGTATTTCCATAAAATGGTATGGTTTTGATATAAAAGTGGCCAGTTGTGACTTAAAACAAATATATGTTAAGACGGTGGCTGTTTAATTAATTCAGGTGAAGACTAACACAAATGTTACTGTACTTAGAAAATGAATAATATGAGTGTATGACCATGTGTATGAACTGTATAAATGAACAATGTTGTGGTTATGTATATACATGTATAAATGTATTAATAATAAAACATTAATTTGGTAGTTTAATGTTTGTAACAAAAACAAGTTGGAATTGTGTGTGATGATACTAATGCAAGTACAGTTAAACTTGCTTGTATTTAGACTAAAAAGATGTTTAGTCAGATAGGGAAGGCAGCACTCAACTGAACCAGCAAGGCACAGAAAATATTAACAACATACAAGCCACAATGCCCAACTGAACCAAACAATACTATGGGAACAGCAAAATGTAGTATTAGTTGACAGAAAGATGTTTTCTCTGAACAGGTTGCAAATCATTAAAATGGTCTGATTTGAGATATTTAGAGGGTGATCCCTATAGACAGTTTCTGCTGAGAGTTACGATTCACTGTACAAAATTTGATAAGCTTCAAGTCGTCTAGTAAGTGTGCCATGTCACTGTACAAATTGAACAGTACAATGACCTCTCTGATATAAGATTTAATCATTTTGCGTCAAATCCGCTACAGACTTCACGAAATAAATAGTACTACATTTTTATACTCATCCAATTTAATCTTCAACCTTCTTATATCAACTTTGACAACTTATTCTTATCATTGACGACTAAACGGTCAACATGTGGAGAATAACGGTGTCCCTGGTGACAATATGTTTGTTGGTTCAAGTCAAAGCTTCACCAGATATTTCTCTGGAAGATCTACTGGAGCGGTTGGTAACCTTAGAAGATTGGAAGCGGTATGCATAAATTTCATAAAAACACATCAGTATCCAAAATCCTGTAAAATTATTTATATTCGCGGCGGATTAATTTTCGTTGATTTCCCGGATGAACTGAATCGCGAAATTAAATCCCCAAGGACAATTGACCTTAAAGTCTATAACAAGAGATTTTTTTTTAAATATTTTATATCCACGAAACCAAATTACCATTTTTTTCAAAAGCCGCGAACTTTAATACCCGCGAAAATTATTGATTTAACATTATGCAACACTACTTTCCGTTATTTAAATGCTTTGTACAAATATTTACTTCAGAGAAATTCAAAATACAAAGATATACAGATGTTTATCAAGACACTTTCTCTCCACATACGAGTACTAGAGTATAATTACCATAAGTACACTACTCAAAATTTGATAAGGGCCAAGAAATTTTCCATTTAGATATTTTGCAAACTGAATACGATTGACCGGTAGAATTTTCAAAAACATAAAGCTACATCTGCAATATTGTAAACCAATAAAGATTACTTTAAAATTTAATGTCTAAGTGCTGATAAGCCCAACCCCGTTAAAATGTTTGTGCTGCATTCAGTAGTAACAGAATGCGGTCATTTTCTTGCCATTTTGGGTCTTACACGATATGGTAATAAAAACGGGACAAAAATGTACATGTTAATTTAGCCTCTTTGGTCTCCACCTTTATGGCTTATCAGTTACCTGGAAATCGACGTCATTTTGGCAATGCAAATCAAATGCAAGACACCAAGCTTCGAACTTTAGAAGCAGATTAGATGGGGTTTTTTTATATATTGTACAACGTTTTCTTCATCGGTTTTGTACATTTAACCCGAGACGGACATCAAAATCAATTTATTGGCCCTTAGCAATGTTTGAGTAGTATATCATATTCTTTACATTGATTACCATGGAAAAAACTTTACTTTTTCATGAAGAAAATTGAGAAACCTATGCTAATGAAGGGTAGCCCCTGGCGGCAAAAGCTGGCGTAAATTAGGCTCATAACTTTAATAAGCTGTTATTGTATTGGTCTTCTATGTTTAACGCGGTTACACTTTAGAATATTTCAGTCAGTTTTGTGAAAAGGCATCAAATTTGTAACAATGTAAATAAGCGCACACTGAGAGTTACGTTTGGTTACTATTTTAGGGAGACTGAAAATGAAGTGACGACGCTACGAGAAACTCTTACACAGCAAGAGATAGTCATAAAGAACCTAGAAAGACAGCTGGCTATACAAGCAAACATAACAGCCACACTCCAATCCTACCAGCAGGAGAACAACCCAGACACGCATGAACATCGAGCGGAAACAGAAGATGAAACAAAAAGTGTTGGACAAGTATCTAATTACATAATTAGAACTAGCGACCCTCATAATCAAACACCGTTACAGCCATCGACAGTAAATAAACGACGTAAGTACACGTGTGTCGATTCATTAAGTATAACATTTTATTATTTGCTTTCAATGGATTACGGAGATTTTACAGTGAAAATAACAGTGAAAATAACAGTGAAATTACCACTTCGCCACTCGTGAAAATATTGATTTTCTGTGATCACTCGATGAAATAAAATACGATCTTGCACCAAAATCAACAAATATCCTCTATATAATTATAAGTAGTAAAGCCAACTTCTGCTTAAATTTTAAATTTTCATCACATTTCATTTAAAATTTATCACTAACAGTGTGGACATATTACATGGTATATCACTTAATTTGTGGCTAAGAGCACAAGTAGAAATCTGTCAACAAAAAAGTTAAAAACAATCGTTAGCATTTTATACTTCGAGCTATTTGTCGGTTTCGGGCAAAAACTGTGACCTTTTGCACAAACTTGAATATTAAGTGGCATGGATAGTACTCAACATGAGCGTCGAGGATGTCTCGTTAAACTCGGTAGAAAAAATGCTTGTGGTTGTTTTTAAGGTTTGTTGACAGATTTCTACTTGCGTTCTTAACCAAAAAGTGCGCCAAATACGACGTGGTACGTCCACACTGACTAATCATGTACGCGGAAACTTTCGCCGTGCTTCTATTTGACTGTTAGTTACCCATGTACACGTGGTGATTTAGTTAATCTGATTACAGAACTCCCGGGTGGTGTGGCGTTTACAGCATACTTAGATCACTTTGTCGACCTTGGGGTGATACAGAAGATAAAATTTAACCAGGTAAGAACATAGCAGTCATTGCACCCGTTCCTTCATTCTTTGTTGGTACTACTCAGTACAAGGCTCTATAATTGACCAAACGCAAATGTTGAGAACAATCCGCCCATCCGCTTGTCGAAGGTTTTTGTCGAAGGTAATCAAGCGAATTTATAAATGCAAACATGTGCAATATGTCCAATGTTGTCCAACCAAACTTAAATCCTTTAATTGGTCTACTCAATTCCCGATTTACGTATGTAAATATCATATAAAGTGTAAGATGAGTGCATTAGTAAATAAATAGCTTTACTCATTTTCTTTAATAAGTTATAAATAGCTCTCTCGGTTACGGTTGTTTGCATACATAATGACTTTATATATACACATAGTCGAGTTTTTAAAATCAATATAAAAATTATGTTGTTTAAAGGCCCGGACCACCTTCCCTCCTTGTATTTTGTCAACAAGGTGGTTACCTTCTATATTTAAATGAGTTTATCAGTCAGGACTTAGAGACTGGTGAGGACAACCCTCTAAGAATAAAAGCTGGTTGGGCGTCCTGGGCAAAAATAGCTGATCCGACCCTCCCCCTGAGCAAAAACGCTGATCCGACCCTCCCCTGAGCAAATATGCTGGCCGGACTCTCCCCCTGACAAAAATTGCTGGATCTGCGAATAGCATGAAAAGATGACGATGCATCGCTTTTGATATATTCAGACTACTCACTTGTATGTAGCGTATTGTTTTGTGATCAATTTATTCACAATTTCAGATTTTCACGAACGACGGCAATGCATACGATGTTCACACAGGCGTCTTCACGTGTCCAAAGGCGGGAGTTTATCTTTTCTCGTTCTCTCTGGGTGATATCAACCTTACCTCTGGACGATGGAAAATTACAGCTAAACTTGTTGTGAATAATCAACCGTCTGTGGCGGGAATAGTTTTCCCGCTTCAACATATGGAAGCTCTTCAGGGTGGGAATACTGTTATAGTGAGACTCGATGTAGGTGACCTGGTTTGGTTGAATGGACTGTACTCTGGAGAGCGTGTAGAAAGCACTGAAGGGCTCATATTCACTACCTTCTCTGGTGTACACTTATATGCATAATTAGATTTTACAGAATACAATCATTTGAACAAGATGGAACAGCCCATTATTATAACAAATAAATCTTTATCGTTCATATTTGATTGACCAAACGTTGATAAAAGGCTGTGGCACATTATCAATAAACATTCGTACATAAAGTTTTTAATTTGTGTGTTATTTATCTGATACACGTATATCGTAACACCCCTATTTTTAAAGTTCATTCGTCCATGTGCCCGTAGAAAAAAATGCATGCTTATCACATTAGACACGCTGCGCGGTTCATGGCCCAAGTGTTTACAAACACCAATCAGATTAGTGAACTGTTGCAAAATCTCAAATCGTCCATGGTCTCAATCGGCTTGCGTTCACTGTGACACATCGGAGAGTTCTGTTTTCTTCGGTAAATGAAATATTGCAATGTAATCAAGGTCGATGTGGTCCGCATGAGAAAGCCACTTTGTGAGCTAGATTTAGAATTCCGTCCATTGACAGCCAAAAGGAACCGTCAGCCTTCTTATGCAATACGCTGATAATCCCTTTTGGCTGTGAATGCCGATTATATTTACGAAGAGACGACTAGCGTTCAAAACTCGTATGCGTTTCTATGATCAGGGTTCAAAGATGAAATGTGCCTAGTTTCGATATTTCAACTTCAGCTTACAAAATGTACTCGTAAATTGTGGAACATTACAAGCGAACAAAATATCACAGTGTATAAACGAGTCAACTTCCGGCTAACGCAATAAGCCATACACGATGACTTGTAGTCTCCCAAAAAGTCATACAATGACCGGAAATCATAAATGTTTTTGCTCGCAATAAGTCATGCAATTGTACAATATCCCCACTGAAAGATCATACAGTGATATAGTTTATAAGCTGTGTACCTAGGATGTCGCTATGAAAGTTACAATCAGGAATATGTCAAACCCAAATGTAGACGACGCTAATTAACACTAAAACGTTCTAGTAAAATATGTACACCAATCAAGCAACATAGAAACCCACGATAGTCAGATTCTCCAAAAGACCCGTTACTCTGATACGTGGCAGTCGAAGAAATAATACACATTCATGCAAACTTGAACTATCTTGAAGTTGGCCATGACGATGACGGTCTGTATACTAGTATTAGCAAGCGCCAATTTTGGTCCAATTATCCCTGTTATGCTGCTGTTTAACTAAATACCTCAGTAATTGGTTATAAAGCATTGCTTTCTAGAACAACATTAGCGTTTAATTATTGGTTTTGAAAGGTAACCGTTCATACTGAAGAATCTTCATCATTCAAATCAAGGGAATCAACTATGCAATTACCATGATTAAGCCAATCTCGGTGTTGGCGTTACTTCCCCTGGTGGAGTCCCAGACCTTTTTGTGACGAGCTGATATAATATTTATTTCCAACTAATTATCTCAACCAGAAATATGCATGTGTGTATGTTGTAATATACATGGACAAACTCGCTTCTCCGCTTCGTATTAGTTATGTCTAATTTTTCTCGCCAACCGGCATATATACAGAGTAAATGTTCAACTAAACTGTTTTGTCAAAGTTTATTCAGTTTTTTTCTCAATATTTTAATTGTTTCAGACAGTTTCAATTACTAAAAAACGAAGGTATCGTACAAATTTAAGATCAACACAAATGTTGTTTTCAAATATTGAAGAGTTTTATTTGCATAGTATACATCAATAATGGATTTATATAATACTACTATATAATTCATATTCAAACTAATAAAACTGTTTGTTTGTTACACGTATTCCTAATACTAGTATGCTAAATAATATTTTTAAAAAACGAATAAACATGTCATGTAACATTTAATAAGGAAGTTTAATTACTGGAGAAGAAGTTCCTTTTTACAAAGATACACACAACATATGTGGGGCGGAGTATATTCTCAAATACAAATAAATAATGTTAAATAATATGTGTATGATATATACCTAAATGCGTGTATATTGTTTTAGAAATGACATACATGTATAACATAAATATGGAACAGATACATTGATTGCTGAATTATTTACTTTATACACGAACGTATATACTGGTAAATGTTGAACTTATGTACATATATCTAAGTACGACTAGCCAGCTAGTTGAGAAGTGATGCATAGACTTTCAGGCAATTATCAGAGCACGGAGCTACGAGATGGAAAAGCTTAAAGACCGATGTACACATACATTAGCGCATATTTCAAGCAGATTAAAGTAGTTGAGATATAAAGATCTTGGTGATTTAGGAAACCCCATTTCAAAAATGATAAGCGATCCGTCATTACAGTACGTCATCACAGTGAATTTATGCATAAGACTTATGATAAGTAGGTTGTCACCATTTTATCAAATTTTGAGTAGTATAATCATCACGACTCGCCTAGCTTGGCATGTACATGTATTCACATTCTCCTTTATAATATCGTTGACGACCAAAACGTAACGATGTGGATAGTAACGGTGTCCCTGGTGACAATATGTCTGCTGGTTCAAGTCAAAGCTTCACCAGATATTTCTCTGGAAGATCTACTGGACCGGTTGGTAACCTTAGAAGACTGGAAGCGGTATGTACAAATCTAATAGAAAACCGTGAATATATCTATACAAATATTAAAATTGCGAGTCGCTACTTTTCATGTCACATGTGTATTTGTATGACTAGCACAGTATATATCAGTGTATACATATACTTCACAAAGGTTTCAACTAGATCATTTAGTCCTTTAATGATCATATTCCATTGATAGTCACAATGCAGACGAAGTATATTTATCGTAAAAAATGTATGTTTAATATCTCATAACATTTTTACGAATGAAATTGTTTTTAATTTATTACTACAATATATATCTATACTGCTCCTTACAGAATGTCGCAATGCTTGGAATTGCTAACTAAATTGTCACTACGTAAACTGTTTAGTCCTTTGACGGAATTATATGTACAGCGCAATATGCTTGTTTTACAAATCATTTTAGAGAGACGGAATATGAACTGTCTACGCTGCGAGAAACCGTGGCACGACAAGGAGAAACCATTAAGAAACTAGAGAGAGACCTAGATATACAAACGAACCTAACAGCCACACTGCAAGCCTGTCAGCTGGACACACATCATGACACACATGAACATAAAACAGAATCCGAAGATGATACAGTGAGAGAGGAACACGTACACCAGAACAGAATTAGAACTTCCGAGTTAGATAATACAAGACCAGTTAAGCCTTCACATCTGAGTAAACGAGGTCAGTCACACTATATACGTGGTACGTTCAAAAATAAACTGGACTATTGTCACAAAACCCGCATGGTCAAATCAAACTATATACCACCAGAAACCGGAAACCCCTTTTTTACATACAGTGCAATTTTGAACTAAAACAAATACGCGGTCCGAGAGTTATAGGTGACTAGACAGGGTCACTAACACTGACCCGGCGCACAAAATGACGTCGCACCATTTTACTCGGCGTTAGCGCTTCTTACCCGGCGCACAAAATGACGTGGTACCATTTTACTCGGCGTTAGCGCTTCTTACAAGGCTATGAAATACGATATTTGTATTGATATATTGTGATGAATACATTCCTGTACCACTCTTAGTCACACTAGTAAATCTTTGGTGAGAATCGCGTGTATTTTTCTGTATCGTGCATCGAACATCTAGCGGCGAAAGTCCATACCATGAAACATTGGTATTTTGACAGTGCCTGGGAAACTGACGTCACAAACGTTCCTATGATTTCCTATATTACAGTCCTGTCTTTGAAATCTGAACAGCCACGCCTTAAGCCTTTGTGTCATCCTAAAACGACTTCTCGAAGTAGTTATGATAATTTCACCCGATACATAGGACATACCATCTTGCTGTTGACAGAACTTGGTGTTTGTCCTTTTTTTCCTTACGTTCTGTTGCCATCAATTTTGCGTCACGAAGTTGCCATTCTTTGAGTTAAACTTCTGTTTATTTAAGTACCTTATTAGTACCTTATGTTCAAATATCGTCATTTTTGCAGACGACGTTAAACATGGCACATGTAATGTTTAGGTGATGTTTCAAAACTAACAATAGGATAGTACTAAAGATACGCCTCATTACGTAGTCGACAACAATGGTTATTGATGGGCTGCGTCTGGTTTCAAAATAAAATATTAAAATCGGACGTGATAGTGGTACTAGATAAATCAGATATAAACATGTATATATATATATATTACATGTACTTTTGTTTGATAATTTAGACACTTCTTAAACAAAATAATTGAAACGGGCACAAAATTCCCTACGACCTCATGTGTTGACATTTTTACCGCAGCCAAGTACGTTAGCAGTCAGCTTTACGCGTCTTGTTACGGTACACGAGGTGTTAAACGGTATAGAAAATTGCATTATTTGATTATAGACAATCAGCGTTACTCCAGATTTACCACAGAACACAAAGAGTGGTTAAAACAAGCCGATTGACTGGCTGGTGGCGTCTCAGTATAGTTTGTTCACCGTATTACGTAAAAGTTTGAAATTGTTGTACAGCATAACCCATCAAGAGCAACAACCTTTGGGAAAACAAGGTGTTAGGGTGGTTGTTGCTCTTGATAGGGAATATTGTTAGTAAATAATACGTCTAAAACAAAATAATGATGTTGCTATAAAGAGGTATTTTCTAAAGAGATTCGGGGGTTTGGAGGGGGTTGCACTGAATGTGTATATTGAAGGCATATAAGAATTAAATTAACTTTCATGTACTTTCAGAACTCGCTGGCGGTGTTGCTTTCACGGCGTATTTGGATCATAATGTTGACCTTGGAACCAAACAGACGCTAAAATTCAATCAGGTAAGCACAGGAAAGAGTCATAATAAATGTACTATATAATTTGTATAATATTAGACATCTTGCATAGTGATGAGCGGTTGTCGAGAGGTAAGTTGTGCGCTTTGGGATCGACATAAGAGTTTCCAACGTTTGATCCCCGTTTGCGTCACAATTTAATTTCTAGAAGCAAAAATAATTCATAATGTTGCTCTTTATCCTGGTGTATAAATAGATTCATGAGAGGGTCAAACGGCAATGCGCTTTGGTTGTCATCGGTGCCGAGTGCAACAACCGACTTGTGACTCGAGGTATAAATGTACAGTAGGCTGAAGCGACCCCATGTCTGAAATTGACTTAAACTTGGTACTATTGTTTTTACTTTTTTATTTGAGATGGCAAATGCAAATATATAAATTATACCATGTTCCGTAAGATATTGCATTTTTGATTGTGTGTTAAGTGGTGTGATGATTAAATATTTCAGATCATAACAAATGATGGTAATGGATACAACACTCACAGCGGGGTCTTCACATGTCCAGAACCCGGAGTTTATCTCTTCTCGTTCTTTATTGGCGAGAGGAGCCAGACAAATGTCGCACGGCAACTAGCAGTTGAACTTGTTGTGAATAGTCAACAGGTTGTCAGTGCTATTGTCGACACGGTGCATGCTACACAAGATTTACAGGGGGGTAATACTGCCGTGGTCCGACTGAACCAAGGTGATGTAGTGTGGGTTGAAGTACTTTACGCTGGAGAACACGTGCAAGGAAGTTCAGCACTCAGGTTAACTACTTTCACCGGTGTATACTTGTATGGCTAAATGATTTGCAGATTTATGAAACAGATTACAATAAAGCAAAAACACCTTTATATACATCTTGTTTTGACATATGTTAGCATAACACACTCGTATGTTGTTTATTCTGGTCAGTCAATGTATACACACATTGTAATGTTTATGTACAAAATGTTATGTAAACAGGTGACTGACATGAATAATCGAGTTATATCTGCATATTTTATGAAGGCAATCGTCACGTGCAACTTCAAACAAAGCTTCTAAAAAGAACTTAGACATTTTGAAATAACGTCTGTGAATAATAGGTTCGTTAGAAGCGCCTTGTGATGCAAGCTTCAAATATATAATTATGGGTCTTATATATAATCACTTACGACCTTTTTCTCATAAGCAGGGTCAGTGACCTGTAGTACTGTATTGATTGTGTATATTTCAGGGGTGGTTATAGGATTGATTAGGTGTTAGTATGGCGAAAAATTGACATGCACACCCATTTCTCTGAAAATAACACTGAATCAATCCGAGGACGGGTTTTGTGATTTAATTATCCAAAATATGCTGATTAATTACATTGTATATACTCCAAACTGTTTTACTTTTCATGCTAACCTAATAGCATCCTAGGAACTAAACGGATGTTTCAAATACGAGAACGAATGTAGCAAGGGTGTTGTGTGAAATCGTGATCGTTATAATGAGCAGTATACTACGTAAAATCGTTCTCAATTTGAAAATATTAACTGATAAAGTAATTGTGCGAGCGAAGCGAGCCAGAAAATTGCATTGCTTATCTGAGAAGTATGCTTCACAAACTCGTTCTCTACTTGATAATATTCACTAATAAAGTGTGAGCGAAGCAAGCCAAAAAAAATACATTGTTCATCTGGGCGGCACCATAATAGTAACTATGTTATTTCAAATGTGGGTGCGAAATTGAGCCTTGAGGAGGTGACGATCCGGGACGATTAGAGAAGGGAGTGTGCCTCCCCCTTCTGGTTTGGGCTTATTGCCCTGATATTCTTTTAGGATAAATGCAATGCTTATCTGAGGATCATATCACATAAAACTGTTTTGCGATTATTGTGCGAGCTATAAAGATTGCATTTCTATTAGAGCAGCATATCCCACAATTTTGACATATTCATTGATAAAGTTTGTGTGCGAGCGCGGTAAAATGCGTAGATATTCTGAGCAGCATGTCGCACAAAGTCATTCTCTACCTAATACTATTGAGAACGTTATTGTGCGAGCGAAGCGAACTCGAAAAATGCATCGTTTTCTGAGCAATAAAGGCCTACCACACAAACTCGGTTTCTACTTGATAACGTTCTATTATTAAAATACCGTTACTACGTTAGTGAAAAAATGCATTGTTTGTGGGAGCAGTATACCACACAAACAGCATGTCACAGACTCGTTCTATTGTTGATTATATTGACTCACGAAGTTATCTATTGAACTAGAAAAATATATAATATTATTTTGCATTTAACAACAAACACACGTGATAATAAGCCTTGATAAATATGTTGTGCGAGCGAAGCGAGCTCGAAAAATGCGTTGTTTATCTGAGTAACACAAAAAAGTGCATTGTATATCTTAGCAGTATAATATTATATAACTCGTTTAATCAGATCAGTCACCTGTTTACATTCCATTGTGTATATAAATATTGCAATTTCTCATATCAATGTATTATTGAAATATATATATTATGTGTATATTTACGTACCTTAGTGAATAATGTTTTGCTTGTGATTGCCCTTTTCTCCAATTTAAATGATTAAAACAATACAAATACAATGTTATGGCATTGTAATGTTTGTATACAAGTGACAGGCCTAATTAAACGGACAATACTACACAAAGTTTTGTCAATTGGATAGTATTCACGGATGAAGTGAGTAAGTTACATCAACACTTTTAGTTTCACACACATTTGAAGCATATTCCATGGCTTGTTGTCGTTAAATTGATCGAAAAACTTAAATGATTGTTAAAAAAACCTTTGTTTTGGAAATCGTGCGTACTGAATACCATTAGACATTTTTATTGCGTACCGCGTACGACACCCTTGCGTCCCGAATACGACCTAAATGCCCTGAATCGCGCGTACCAAAAAAAGGGGGGGGGGTTCACCCTCATCAATGTTATTTCAAATCAGCTACCTACGCACCATGTGTTAATATTATCAGGACAAGACTTTCCCAGTTTGGCACACATACACTTGACTTGTCCTTATCATTGAGTGATTGACAACTAATTCGTCAAGATGTGGAGAGTAACTGTGTCCCTGGTGACTATATGTTTACTGGTTCAAGTCAAAGCTTCACCAGATATTTCTCTAGAAGATCTACTGGAGCGGTTGGTGACCTTAGAAGACTGGAAGCGGTATGTACTACAGAGCTCATAAAGCTAATACTAGTAACTATCCTCATGTTTGGGCAAATACTTCACATTCTGTTTTATAGCGTTTGTCTTAGGACGTTCAGAACAACACTTTTTATAAATATATAAATATTATAGATTTCTGCTTACGCTAACTAGTACCATAAAATGATTTACATGTCAGTATACTAATCACACTGACGAAGGGAAGTCGATCTAGTGTCCCGAAACATGTAATTAAGTAAATTGTAACTGATTTGTTATTGATTTTTTATTGAATTTTATGCTAACTAGAATGAATTTCATATACGAATTTCAAATATATCATCTAAATAGTTTCGCTTCTATGAATGCAGTCTCAAAACTTTCCGGACATCCCTCGTAATCGTATATATTATATGTCAACATAATTTTATACACTTACAAGTATATACTGCTACATGGTGTGGTACAGTACAGGTAATTTGACACGCTTCACGACCTTCTATTGGCATTATTTAACAGCTGATATATTGTCTATATTTATAATTAACAGCTGATATATTGTCTACATTCATAATCCCTGTTGTATATTTTCAATTATTTTCATAAGCGGGGAGTTTCGCGGATATTGAGATCTTCAACACAAGAATCTTGGAATAATATTATATTGATGTGTAAAGGTCAGGATCATGCCAACTTATCCGTACTATATACAAAAATGTAATACTCATAACTAATTGAGGTAATTCGGTTGATTTTTTATGAAAATGGTGTTATAATGATTTATTAAATCGGATAGAGTTTGTGTCAGAATTGGGTGTACGCTGCTATATATGATTTCTGTCCGATTCAAGAGAAACTGAAAACGAATTATCGACGCTTCGAGAAACCGTTGAGCGACAAGGATCAATCATTAAGAACCTAGAAAGAGACCTAGCTATACAATCGAACATAACAGCCACGCTACAAGCCTGCCAGCTGGACAAACACCAAGACGTACAAGGATACAAAGCGGAAGTGGAAGATGATACAGTGAGAGAGGAAGAAGAATCTCAAAACAGAATTAGAACTACCGACTTAGATAATCCAGTGCCAGTACAGCAATCAACATGGAGCAAACGACGTAAGTATGTTGATCCATACATTTGAAATCAGTTCAGCTGTGTGTTGGGTATTGTGCCGACTCGTGTAATTGTGGTCCATGTTGATTCTATGTTTTCTGTGCTCGGCTGTTAAGTACGACATATTTTGCCGCGACACACTAGATTTTATGCATTATTTTCAGAAATCGCTGGTGGCGTCGCTTTCACTGCGTATTTGGATCATAATGTCGACCTTGGTACCAAACAGACGATAAAATTCAATAAGGTAAGGGAGGGTAAGAGATGTTTCTCCCTTCTACAGCTTCTTACCTCCCTTCTACAGCTTCTTATCCCTTTCTTTATTCCTTCTATCTTGTATGTATTACTTAGATTAAACAAGCGAAGAAAAATCGTAACTAGAAATGTATCCATATGACACGGATGCCCCACTAGCTTTTTAACCTTATCAAGGGTCATAAATCAAATGCACGTGCACATCCTTCAGTGTTTGACGACTGTGGTTATGAGGAACTAAAAGCATATTTTTATCATTTCAAGGGCCACATCTGCTAATACAGGTCATATCCGAATTAAAATATTTAGGTGGGCAACTACAAATACTTACAAATATTCCTATATAATTTAAAGACTGAGCCACAGGTCCATGAAAAGTGACCTCTGCCACCTGTATATACATGCTTAAGTATGTATATATAGACGGTATTGGACACTTTTCATGGAATTGTGGACTGAGCGACACAAGCAAATTTTCATCATTTCAAGGGCCATGACTCTGCTTATACTGGTCAGATCCGAATAAACTAATCATATAAGTGCATAACTACACATGCTTACTAACACTTCTATGAAATTTGATGTCTGTAGCACAATCACTTTTCAAGTTACAAGCAACAAAACACAAATTTCATCATTGCAAGGACCACAACTCTGCTTATACTGGTCGGATCCAAGCTAGTTACAACACAAGCTAAATATAGTCCAATGTCATTATTCCAAGGGCAAACACTCTGCTACAACACACTTGATCACAGTGTTGACAAGAAGAGGTAGCTCTATCAAGGATTTTGAAGGAGTTGTTGCCCTTTTTAGACTTTCCGGGGCCAAGTACGAGAAAGTCGAGCGCTGTTGTGTTTCTATGGTAACATATCAATGTACAATAAACTATATAGTTTTAGAGAGGAAAACTTGTTCATGTGTTTACATCATGTAATGTTTACTTGACATTTCAGATTATTACAAATGATGGGAATGCCTACAATATCCATACTGGTGTTTTCACGTGTCCAGAAGCTGGCGTTTATCTCTTCACATTTTTTATCGGCGAGAGGAGCGAGACAGATGTAAATCAGCAACTTGCGGCTGAACTGATTGTAAATAGTCAACAGGTTGTAAGTGCTATTGTTGAAACAGTGCATGCTAGTCAGGATTTACAGGGAGGTAATACTGCTGTAGTCAGACTGAATCCTGGTGATTCGGTGTGGGTTGATGTAATAACTGACAGGACTCATGTACAAGGACGTTCACAATACAGGTATACCACATTCACTGGTGTTTACCTGTATGCATAATGTGGTCATAATACATGCAGAGTGTCACATATAGTGTAAACAAAAGCCAATACATATATAGTACAGAGAATATTACGTGATCCTAAACCTTCTATAAGCAAACTTAACAGCTTATATTGTCTATATTCATAACCCTGGTTATATGTTTATATGTTTTCATAATAGGCGGGGAGTCTCACAAAGACGCTTAATTAAGGTGTAATACAAACACAAATCTAAATGACTGATATTGCAGGATTTGCTCGCGGAAATTTATATATTAAACACATGAACCTTGTAATATATTCATGCATAAAGGTCAGAAACGGGTCAAATTCTCCGTACTATACATCCAAAACACATGGTTGTGCATTTTTGTCTTTTTTATCCCGGAATTCGAATATTACTCCCTGCAGAATATGAAAATCTCGCAGAGAGATATTAAATAAGAAATTTGACAAACACTATTAACATTCAGTTTTTCCTGTTTTCAGAGGACTAGGTTTAGGCAAGTTGAAGTTTGTTCAATTTTGAACCACCAGGTTTTTAGGGCTTGCCAGACCGAATGTCGACATAATTTTTCCTCTATCCACTTGTCTGTGCCATTGTTGCTTTCATATGGCATCAGATTTCATTTAACTAATAAATTTCTGTGAAATGAGCGATAGTTTGGATAAAAAAATAACCATGACAACAGAATTTAGAATATCAAAACTCTTTTTATTCAGTTATAAATATCAGCAACCATTATCACTAGAGCAACAAATCAACATTCCTCTGCAATTGTGTCATCAACAGGACTGACTAACAACAATGTGATAAAAGTAAATGACACCCTTTAACAACAATGTGATAAAAGTAAATGACACCCTTTAACAACAATGTGATAAAAGTAAATGCGCAACACCCTTTAACAACAATGTGATAAAAGTAAATGCGCAACACCCTTTAACAACAATGTGATAAAAGTAAATGCGCAACACCCTTTAACAACAATGTGATAAAAGTAAATGCGCAACACCCTTTAACAACAATGTGATAAAAGTAAATGACACCCTTTAACAACAATGTGATAAAAGTAAATGCGCAACACCCTTTAACAACAATGTGATAAAAGTAAATGCGCAACACCCTTTAACAACAATGTGATAAAAGTAAATGACACCCTTTAACAACAATGTGATAAAAGTAAATGTCACCCTTTAACAACAATGTGATAAAAGTAAATGCGCAACACCCTTTAACAACAATGTGATAAAAGTAAATGCGCAACACCCTTTAACAACAATGTGATAAAAGTAACAGTACACAAAACAAGAGCACCGCCTATGAGTGTTGGACGCTCAACTTTCTTGTACTTGATGGTACCCTTGCTCATCTGTGAGTGAAAATCCTAAGACTAACAAGGGCAGATAACTCACAAATATAGGTCAAAGTGTTACTAGCCTCGTCAGTATCCACCTTAACTATATTGAGTTTCAAGTGGATACCTTTGATAGTCTTTGAGAAAATGACTCTGACAATAAATGTAACCATCGCACACACCGACGCAGACACACACAATCCCGTCACGACATTAGCTCGATTTTTTCCTCGAGAAGTCGAGCAAACATATATTTAACAATTAACTGATTCAGAGGAATGGCAAGCAGTACAAAAGGCCCCTACTGGTTTGAAGCCATGACCCTTTTTTACATATTTTCACTATTTTCATCTCCATAGCAACCACAATTTCTTTCAGAAGCTACAAATATTCAAACTTGCATAATTTCCATATTGCCCCTGCCCACACACCTAGCTTGATAAAATGGTAAGGGATTGAGTAATGTCCAGATTATTTACGTACAGAGGGCAAACCTATAATCACCTTTGTTTAAACTGGTTGGGGACCAATAACTTCATCTATCATTGAAGATGTCAGATTATCAGGCCTGGTAATAAGCAATCATTCTCAAGCCTGAAAATCCTTCTTTCAAAGCCTAAAACACAACTTTTCAATATTTTTTACCGACAAAGGAAATTTCAGGATTCAAAAACTGAAATCAGACACAAGCCTGAAAAATACCAGGCCTAGATAAATCAAGGGCAATAACCCACTAATACAGTGGAATATAAAGGTCAATATTCCACCTGACAGATTGTGTTCAATAACACAAATATCGAGGTTGATGCATAGTCTTCAAACAATGAATAACCGTAATAAGCCATATATAAAACAACACTAATCCTTTTCTCTATATATCACATGACTTTGGTTTTATCCACATTAGTATAACGAGTACGTATATTCTTATACATAACGTTCATATGACGTCACTTAGTCTCCTAAAATGGCGTAAATGATGTTATTTTTGGCATCATTTATATAGAAGAGTCCTTTTTCTAACAGAAAGGTGCGCTTTTTCGTGTTATTAGAGTCATATGATATAAAGAATCCAATACTTGTTGTCAATTAATATAAACTTATATTAAACTCATTCAGGCTCGCAAAATAAAATTTCCAAACTCGTTAAATATAAGTTTATATCAATTGGCAACTTGTGATAGATCTTCTAAATATCAACAGCAGGTGTTGCACTAGCTTCTGAATCTGAAGGCTCATTTTGAAACTTTCGACAAAAATTTACTATTTTATAGGCAATATATTCATTATTTTAATAGAAAATAACCCTTCAAACCAAAATCTTGAGGGTCGAAATTTGGCTATAGTAGGTCATGTTTGTATACAAAGGGATTAGTAACACCAGCTAGCTATTGGTGAATGGCAGGTTTTTATTGTCCATTCGTCCAATAGATTGCTGATGGGCATTTTTCATTTGAATACGGTGATCTCTCCTATTTGGAAATTTAAAGGGCCAAAACCCCTACTCCTGAGTCAAATTGAACCCCTGTACAGTATTAATGATCTAAATGTATCTGCATGGAAATGGCGTAGATTTGACAAAATGCGTCACAATGGAGTGAAGAGTTAAAATGCCTAATGCATACACATAGCGGTACATAATATACATTACAATACACAGAAACATTCAGACCGGTGATTGCTCCAATAGCAAATAGACTAAATTACTCCACCCTGACCCCCTCACCCTTGCAAAACATCATTTTTGACAAGGTCAGACCACAGGAACTTGCATTTATAATTTGAAAAAAAATGAAAAAAAAAGTTGGAAAAAAAAAAAAATTCACTAGGCCTACTTTACTACTAAAAGATATTTTAATAGTACAGTAGGACTAGTGAAAAAAAAATTTTGTTTCAAAATTTTTGTTTCATTTTTTTTCAAATTATAAATGCAAGTTCCTGTGGTCAGACTGAATCTAGACCCTTTTGTTTCAAAACTTTTAAAGCAAAAAGGAGAAATATCAGTCTCAATGTGGAAGAATCACAGGCCTGAGCATCTCCACATCATATGGGAGAACAAAGTGGCATTAATAGCCGCCCACAGGTAACTGTATCATTGATAAGAAATAAAACAGTTGAGATCGAACCTCGTGTGAGCTAAAAATTTGAGATCAGGGCCGGGATTACTTAAACTCGAACTTAACACTCAAATATTGTAAATGTAAAATAATGAGCGATTATTTGTCCTAGATTGCATATCTAGATTAGGAAAATGTATAAAATTGATACATGCCGATCATAGCCTTTATTTGCCAGTCAGCTTTCAGCTGAATATTGCAGGCATATGTGTGCCTCCATCCGGATTTGAACCTGGGTCGCCAGATTAGAGGACAAGCACGCTAACCATTGAGCTACGGAGTGTTGAAATTAACATTTGATACATTGTCTTTATCATTGTGTACTATTTATGAGGTATATAATATACATGTATGTAATTATTGAATCTGAGTGCCACACTCAGCACTCAGATTGACAAATTACAATTATAGCTTACAAATACACTAAATTACACTAGAAAATAAGCCAAACATAATATTTAGTACCAATTTAACATTAATTACATCTTCTTGCTCTCAAGAAATGTCGCTATGAATCTCAAAAGAATGGATTTCAATATTTGAGTATCAAGTGCTGAGCCTAAAATTTGTTTGTAATTCCGGGCCCTGATCTCAGGTGAGCTAAAAATTGAGATCAGATCTCTATCGACATTATGCTGGGATACAAGGTAAACACTTCAACATGATGGTTAACAATAAACATGTACCGGTACAATAATAAATCACAGTCTACAAAATAGGTGTTAATTACCCGAAGCATCTCAAAAGAAATTTCCGAGATTTTGCTCTGGTCAGATTTTTTTTAGACAAATCTGAAGTTGGGGTCTGGAAATTTAACTTTTAAAAAACTCATAATATTCCTGTTTTTGCAATATTGATTTTTGAGATCTTTCAGGAGATTGGGGCCTGGCACTAATCATATAATATGGCTTCATATGGAAATGATGTCATGAATTATGAATTACATAGAAATGCTAATTTCAAAGAATCTTAAATTTCTGAAATTAGCTTTTTTAATGGAAATAAATTTGTTGTTTGGGATAGATTTCTAATTTTCTTCCAAATACTAACAAGAAAAGTTCACCCATTTTTTGCTATGAGTGCCATTTCTCAGTCCCTGGCTTATGTACAAGTTATAATGGAAGTGTGTGTGTCAGAAACAAAACAAAACAAAGGTTTTTATCAATGTAAAATGCAGATTTAATGACATTGTGGTAAACAAAATGGTAGGCCTCCATCTTTAAATTTAGAAGAGCCCATGTTTCTATTGCTACATGAACAATGACTGATAATGGAATAATCCATTTATAAATGCGACACATAAAAACAACATATATTGGTGGGAACTTTGGTGAGGTTAAACATGGTTACCATAGTACCCCACTGGATCATGATATAACAGACTCAAGCACACTAATCTTATAAGAACATTGTTAATTGTTAAGCATCTACATTTTCTTAACCTTTACACAATAAATTGATTTACTTTACAAATTGATCGTATGGTTCTAATTTGTCCCTACCATAAACATTTTATTTGTATCTTGCTGGAAGTCACTGTGGAATGTTGATTTTTCCAATGTTAAGCAATAAAATTTTTTTTTTTTCCTATCTACAGATTTAGTAGATGAGTCGCTATGGTGAAAAAGGTTAGTTAGTTCCATGAAAATTGGCCTTGATTTTCAGATCAAATGATATAGACACTCTAAAGTGCTGGTTTTAAATTATAAAGTTATAAAATATGTATGATATGGTTCAAACTATCTTAAGCTTAGGCTACAACACTATCTCAAGGTCACTAAGTAAGAAGGTCACAAAAACCACCCCAAGGTCACCAAGTATGAAGGTCACAATGCTACCTCAAGGTCACCAAGTATGAAGGTCACAATGCTATCTCAAGGTCACCAAGTAGGAAGGTCACAAAATCATCTCAAAGTCACCAAGTCAAGGTCAACCAGTTGCTAAGATACGCTTGATGATAGCGTTAGCAATGTCCAAAGATTCATCCTCACAGAGCACAATGTCAAACTTGCTCTTGTAAAGTTCTAAACTATCAGCAACCTGCAATAGAAACATCTTCCTATTACTGTAAAATCATCAATATCTATGGAGGTTTTAATTTTTGTGAACTTTGTACATTAAATCCACCACAAAATCAAATCACAATAAAACACAATCAGTCTACATTTGAAATACGTAACAAGGAATTTTCCTTCCATATTCCAATGATTTTTAAATCCAAAAATAAATACACAAAACTATGATTTTAGTTCGTTAACAAAATCTACAAAATTTAATACCTGTATAAATAAATAAGGTTACAGTTTTATACAATAAATATTTAACAAACATGTCAGCCCCAATTATGAAAGTGGAATAATTATGCATGTAATTCAAACATATCACAACCTAAACAAATGCCGTAGGACTTTGATGCCTCAAACAGTTTCAACCTTAACGCCATAAATTAAAAACCTCCTATAGATTCTTTAGTCCTGGCAAAATGGTGATGCACTAGTATGAAGTAGACACCTTAAACAGATAGATGCCTCGAGCTATTTTTCCAGTCCAAGTGGCAGTTCAAAGTATCAAAGATCTTCTGCATAAACCTTGAAATTGTTCTTACACCAAACGAAGTACTTTTGTATTTGTTGTGCAAAGAATCCAACTAGAGCTGTTGGTGATGTATAGACTGATATCTCTAACAATACTGCTTTGTCAGATCCAAGATGGCCGCCAGTCAGCCATTTTGAATGTGGTGGTTATCTCGAAATTTGATAAAAAAATCAGGTAAAACAAAAAACTTAGTTTATCATTTCACTGCTGTCAAGAATGTTGGTTCCAAGCATGGCAATACCTTTATTCACAAGGGTATGCAAGTAATAGAGGGCATTTTTTTCGTTATATAATAGGGGGGGGGGGGGCGTTATAAGGCCCATTCCCATGGCAAAAACATCTTTAAAATCATGCAGTTTTCCCAAAAATGACCTTAAAAAAATCATTCTCAATGGTACCAAAATACCAATCTTGTTCCCCTAATTAAAGGTAACGCCCTATCCCCGAAGTTCGAAACAAAGCTCTGCAATATAAATGAGAAAAAATATAAGACATACCCTTGTATTCAAAAATCCTATGGTGAGCTTAGCTTGAACATTTTCAGCACCGTTTGCCATCTGTAGATCACCTAATGAGTCTCCCATCAATATAACGTTGGTACAATGACTAAGATTGGAGAAATAATCAGAGTCATGTACAGCATTCTCATTCTTGTTGAACACATGGATTATATCACTTTTAAATCCTATCATTTTACCCTAAAAAAACCAAAAGAAGTTAAGTTACCAGCTTTCGAGGCAAGCTTTCAGCAATTCAGCCGTTCAGCAAGCCTTTGAGATTTTAACTTCCCGTGGTCATTGGGCTACCTAAGGTAACCTGCGCAACTTAATTGTCACTAAATACAATGATCAAAGGAGTATAACTGTGTAAGTTTTGAGGCAATCTAGCCGGTCATATTACTTTTACCTTGTTTGCTTATTTTTGCTGGGTTTTAATGCCATTTCTCAACTATTATTCTGTTGTATAATATGGCAGCCGATTCATCTAACAGCATTTTCCTGGATTCTTCAAACCAATACTAACTGACCATTGCACTAGGAACCAGCACCTTCCCCATATGTAGAGGAAAATAAACTTTGTAATATTTTTATGGAAGGGTATGACCTGCTGTGGCTGGGAATCGAACCAAGATCGCCTGGTCAAAAAGTATATACCTGATGTGACCGGGAATTGAACACAGATCGCCGGGTTACAAATCAAGCATACTAACCACTGGACCATAGCCACGGACATACTTTATCTATATCAGGGGGTTTACTGAGGCATAATGCCTTATCCTGAAAATTTCCCATAAGTTTGTTTCGAGTGCCATTAGCACACACCCCTACACCAAAACACTGTTCTATTGTCAAAATTCAGGGTATGAAATTTCAAATGACTGAAACGCAGTCAATACTTGGTATTTTTTCATCAAATAACTTTTACTTTTTGCAGAAAAGTTCATTTTTTCTATTGCAGCAAATCCAGATTTCCGGATTATTCCGGAACTGTAGGATCCCTATTATATGTAGGTATTATGGTTATAAGGGTTATAGCAAAGTGTCAAAATAATCTGATAAAAATTGTTCAAGTCAGACAACAGAAAACATCAGAGGCGCCTTGTTTGTACAATTGTTGATACTCACTATACAATTGGCTAAATTCTTTTAAAATTAGTATGTTTATAACATTTCGAAATAGGAGTGAAAAGAACACTCAGAATACTGTATTATACAGGGGCCCTACTGAGGCATCATGCCTAAACCTAATCATAAGTTGCATGCTGTTCCGTGTGCAATTGGTACATTCCTTCAACTAAACTATGTTTCAAACATAGTTCTATTGTGAAAATTTCGCTTATGGAACTTCAAATAACCATAACATAATCAATACTTAGAATATATTCAATCTTTCCTGTGCAGCAAATCCGAATTATTCCGGAAGTTAAGGACATCTGTATAAAGTGAGATAAATTTTCTGATGATGTATAATTTTAGTTAATCTATGTTTTGGTTAATGAAATGAAGTGTACTTACGTTTTCATCAAAGTCTAGATCATTAGATACAATGTGCATATTTTTGTATAAAGTAGAACGTTGTGTGATTACTTCTCGTATAACGTCGCCGACACCAGCGGAGAATATTAACAACGGTACATCACAGTCATGTAGTCTATCAAACATCTCTGTACACCCATCCCTGAAACACACATCAACATTATATCCCTGAAACACACATCAACATTATATCCCTGAAACACACATCAACATTATATCCCTGAAACACACATCAACATTATATCCCTGAAACACACATCAACATTATATCCCTGAAACACACATCAACATTATATCCCTGAAACACAGATCAACATCATATCCCTGAAACATATGTTAATATTATTTAACGTGAAAACTATGTAATCGGCAAAATAGCTATAGATGTTGCTCATTTCAATCTTAAGACTGTTAACATAGGTGAGCCTATGTAGCACTTTTCATGGGAGGTTATCCATGCCTCATATATTTGATTGAACTTGAGGTAACTGAATAAGGGCCTGTTAGGTGAATAAGTATTTGAGTCAACAAGAGCACCGCCTATGAGTGCTGGACACTCAACGTTCTCATACTTGATAGTACCCTGGCTCAACTGTGAGTGAAAATTCTAGGAGTAATTTGTCACTATTTCTATGTACTAAGCCCCAATTTTTTTTCTTCGAAAAGTCAAGCTAAAAATGTATGTCTCCCACAATGGGCCATAACTCAGGCAATAATGATTCGAGCTAAAATTCATGTCAATATGCACAACTAGGCACAGAACCAAGTACACTTGCCATGTTTCATTGACACCCAACCAGTGGATTTAAAGCCATTAGACATTCTGGCTTACATACTGACTTCCAGCACAAAAGTGATATGCCTCCCCGCATATTGTTGGAGACATAATTCCTGGTTGCTCTCGCATCAATTTGCACTTAATTCCCGGGGTAAATATTCATACTTGGATCATATGTGATTTCACAGTATTCTTTACACTTAAAGACTTGCCTATGGTGAAGTGTTATTTCATATACCCAGTACCACCGCGTATAAACCAAATCACTGTACTCATTATTGTGATTGAAACATCTGGTGATTTTCCATCACTGTACTCATTATTGCAATCCTATATAATTCAACATGTACTCATAATTGTGATTGAAACATCCGGTGATTTTCCATCACTGTACTCATTATTGCAATCCTATATAATTCAATGTGTACTCATTATTGCAATAACCCGAAGTTGACTCGTTTATACACAGTGAGTACTATAATTAGCATAAGTGGCCCTTATAAAACTACCCTTATAAAACAACAGACAATGTAAAGAAAGCAAACTGAATTCTAGAACCATTTTATTTGAAAACAAGACTGCGTTCAATAAACACTTATGCCCCGTAGGGAGCCTTATCTATAATAACTAGCTATGTCAATCAGGGGCCACAATTCTGCTGAATGGTTGGATAGTGTTATATGGCATTGACAATATAACATGTTTATGATGGTTAACAAGTTTGAAAGCAATGACTTGATGTTTTGTTTTAAAAATATTTGAGTTTCAAAAACGTGAAAGTTTGAGTTAACATTTTCAATGGGACGAACAAACGGTATACCTTCCACATCAGGTAACAAACCACCAAATGTCTATGCGGACCAAAATCAGATACACTCAAGTAGTCCTGTAAAAAACTTTGATTTGGCTGAAAATGGTGGTGTGTCTTGACAAATCAACATTAGAATCATGTTATTGGGTTTAAATGCTTTGTACACATGTATGTGATGTAGTGAAACTGTTTTATTTAGACAATTTTGATATTCTGGCTTAAATATGAAAGTGAAAGTAGGGTTGTTGCTAACAGACTTCAAATCAGTCCACGCGTGTTAGAAAATATGTTCACCGCGTTTGATAAACCAAATTTTTCTTATATGATACGCAACCCCCTGATTTTTTTTCATTTTCTTGAGGTTATATGCTATTTCTATTGATTGGTGGATTTTGAGAGGTCCCCATGGACAAAAGTATGCCATTTTTTGAGTCAGCAATTTGTCACTTTACATTGAGTTAAAGAACAAATTTATTTGGTGGTTTGTTACCATCAGTAGATGCCAGGGCATACTAAAACATGTTATACCTTCCCTTGTTAAGAAAACCAAATAAAAGACGAGCAGTGTTACGTTACATACCTCAATCTAGCTGATGATTGAGCGACCATATTGTGTAACATTTCCTTAGATAATGGATATTTCAACAAGAGAGCATGAGCCTGGGTCCACCTGAAATCATACAATACATACAATATACTCATATAAACATATATACTACTTCTATACTATTTATGGATCAATTCATGGTTGCCATGGTAATCATAACACTCAACCTATTGGTATATTATTATATGAGCTGAAATTTCAATTGGAGATGCTTTATGAGATTGAGGATCCTGAGAGATCTTGAGCTTGATCTCAGGAACAAAAAAATATTGCTATACAATACATATGTACCGCCTCTTTGACAGCCTTGTGGTTGAGTGTCCGCTTCTAGTGCGAGAGGTCTCAGGTTCAATCCCAGGCAGTGCCATACGAAATAATAAAACGGTACCAGTAATTCACTTCCTAAAAGCTTAGCATGAAAGTGAAACTGGCTTCTCTTCTACCCTACCCTCGTGGGAAGTCGTAGTGATGGATTACATCAGTAACGAGGTGTTGAGAATGATTAATATAACTTGGAAAAACTTGTTTTAAAATGATCATATACGTACCATTCAATCATAAGTGGTATTTTTTCTTCAATAGTAAGATTTGGATCTACTTCAATAGGAAAATATTTATCTCTGATTGCATAGGCCTGAAATAAAGGAATATATATCTATCTCTGATTGCATAGGCCTGAAATAAAGAAATATATATCTATCTCTGATTGTCAATGACTTAAGTATAACAATGATATTGGGTCAGTCATAAAAGGTGTAACTTGGCAAAATTTAACCAATGTTTTAATGAAATAATTCTTAATACCTGGCCCCTTTTTGTATTAACATTACTTTGTTCTTTTAATTCATTTTTGTTAGTGGTTTTGATCAGACTGTTTTTGTCACCTTGACCATAGACAGGTTTTATTTCACAGTGACATTGAGCTTCAGACAGGGTTTCATGTGGCCAAGTGACCTTGACCTTGTTCTTTTTATTGGTTTTGATCAGACTGTTTTTGGGACCTTGACCTTTGACAGGTTTAATTTCAGTGACCTTGACAGTTTTTCTGTTACAGTGACCTTGACCTTGGAAGTTTTTCTGTCACAGTGACCTTGACTGTGGAAGTTTTTCTGTCACAGTGACCTTGACCGTGGAAGTTTTTCTGTCACAGTGACCTTGACCATGGAAGTTTTTCTGTCACAGTGACCTTGACCTTGGAAGTTTTCCTGTCACTGTGACATTGATCTCAGACAGAGTTTCTGACACTGTATCATTGACCTGATGACCTCAAATTCAGAAGGTTTAATCTGTACAATTAAGTAAACTTTAATAATGAAATAGGCACAACAATTGTAATTACCTTCTCTTTGTATTCTTGTGGTAGACCACTCTCCTCTAAAACATCTATAAACATACAACAATAGGCATAGTTACAGTCTATAAACATACAACAATAGGCATAGTTAGAGTCTATAAACATACAACAATACGCATAGTTACATCAACTCAGCAAATGTATACAGTCAGATCACAATATAACGCCATTGGTCCCCCAGCAAAATGTCATTGTAACAAACATGTCAGAATATTGAATTGATTCAAAGGGAGTTTTTAAACATTTGTCCCCATAAAATGTGCTAGTATATAAATATGTCAGCATATTGGGTGCTGTTGTAACAAAACCTGACTGTATTGAAATCAACGATATTTTTAGCTGATCGATTATAGATTCATATGGATAAATGAATGAATTCGCCCAAAATCCTCATTTTTCTGCACAAAACAATTTACAAATTATCAAAATGGGTCAAATGTAAGTTCAAACCAAAGCTGAATATACTCAAATTATGCAGTGTAGAACAGCTTAATTATTGAATCATGCCCAATGGGCATGTAACTAGTTCATCTGTATGTGCAAATCAACATAATAATTATCAATTTATCGTTGATACTTATCTCCTGATATATCGGAATCATTGATATGCCTCATATCTAATTAATGACAGCTCTACTGTAAACTATATAACTTACATACCGATAAATATCAATTAAAACTATGAAATATAATGAGCAATTTTACCACTAGTCACACAATAAAATTCATACATAATTTAGCATCGAAACAAGACATTTGTTATCAAATGGCGAGAAGCAATAACATCTAAGGAAACAAGAAATATCACTGGATGTGATGAATTCCCCATATGCACAATTAGACTTGGTACAGATTATTCATGCAAAATTTTGTTTACATCCCACTATTGGTAACAGAGAAATAGCGGGGACAAAATTTGCATGGAAAAAACGATCGACAGACCAAGCAACCAACCAACCTCAAGCATGACTCCTATATAGACCTCATATAATACGTATCTGGGGGTATAATAAATCAGCGAAAAGCTAAGACAAAGAAAATGAATCATTGAACATTACTTTTAAGTTTTAAATAAAATTTGCATATTCAAGGGCAATGAACACCTGAACAAGCATATCACACAAACAATAGGCAACATGTGTCCTTGGAACTATTTCAGGTAGACATGCACACACTGCGGACAGCTTGTGACAATCAATTGTGATATCAAATGTTAGGACAACTGGAACAATTCATACTTATTGAAGATGTCTGTTAGTGTGCTTAATAATAAGCATGATTAGTACAAAATGCTTCACACACAATCAAATCAAATGAACTTGGTAACCAGTTCATCATTTTCTTACAGTGGACTAAATATATTTAAAGAAAAGCACATAAAGAAAAGCGCACATCAATGACAATAAGCAAGTTCAATAGCATACTAAATTTCAATTCTGTATTATGGTAAAATCGGAGCCAGGGTCCTCATTCACTATGTACATAAGTGTACCAGGGCTTTTTCAATTCCGTAGTTAAGGGTCCACTATAAGGCATCTTCACCAAAGCAATACATTTTTTAAGTACAAAACCAAGAGATATTAAACACTTTAAATCAGTTCATGATGATATCAAAACCCCAGAATATTTTCAGCAATATATAGAGCCAAGACCCTATCTCCAAAGCAGCAAAAAGCCCAGTACGCCAGGGGTGTCAATAGTGACAAAATAAAAATCCTGAAAATCAAATGCGGTCGACCGTTTTTGCCAAACAAGAGGCCTTCAACCTCATTTTTTTTCAATATATAACTCCTTCAGAAAATCAGTCAGAGCAGATTTAATTGACCATAGCATTGCTATTTCTTGCGCTATTCATCAAATAACTTTTATTTTGATCAGAAATAATAGCTTTTTTTAAGATAGATAAATCTGGAATTCCGGAAAAAAAACAGGAATATTGGCACCCCTGTTTACATACATACACATAAGCACACACACACACCACTGTTAAAAAAGAACCAAGCAGGGATTGTACAGACGGACAAGCTGCGTAGGTTTATCTGGTATATATATATAAGGACATACTGTGACATGTGGCGCACACATTGCCGCGATGTGTGAACTTTGTCAATGTCCTATCAAAGTCTGCTACCACCTGCAAGTATAAACAACAATAAGATTTAGAGTTTTACGATTATATGTGACTGGTGAGAGTGAAGGATTGTTATCACAGTATGAATCCCTTTACGCAGCTTCTCAGTTCTGTCAGACAATTGTTCTGTTTTCATATGGCTCTGACGAAACTGAAAACCGATGTAACACTCTGACGGAACTCGAGATACATGACACTCGAGTTCCGTCAGAGCGTTACATCAGTTTTCAGCTAAATTAGAGCCACATGAAAACAGAGCAATTCACTGACGGAACTGATAAGTGGTGTATCGGGATTCATACCATTCATTATGTTGAATACAGTTACAACTAGTATATAAATATACTTCATTCAATTGTTATAGTTTATAGTGCGCCCATGATAATGAGAAAGGGGGGAAAATTTTGTATTTTCCAAGTAGATTAATCAGATGTGCATGATTTATCAGTGATGTTTTTAGTACAAAACTGACCATATCTGTTTACTTAAGTAATTTGTAAAACCAATTTTGCAACACTTGACCTGACTGATTCATTTTTTGTAAGCATCACATTACCCTAGGCGCACTATAAGAAATTTGAAAACAATGGTGTTTGCATGAACATGTAATATTTTTATAAAACCTATCTATGACGCGTACCTGAGCTTAAATCAGAGATAAGCATTATGCTGGGGTCCCGAAAAATGAATTTATTGCATTTTTCGCATATTTTCTTTTTTTTATTTCTACTACTTTTTAAGAGACTTTACATCCATACATGCTTAAACCCAGCTACGCGTCTGAAATCAAGCAACATGTGGAGACAATACCCATCTACTATTATATACTGTAAACCAATTTACTTTCACGAATACTAACTGTCTTGTTTCGCTGAACGACGGCAAATTACAAACTACAAATTTTTGAGTTTTTAAGTTTCCCACAATGTCCATATCAACGTTTTTAGCACTTTAGCGGCGACTTAATTATACGAAATTCTACCACTCGCGAAATTAAATCGCGCGAAATAATTTCTTGGTTTACAGAAGTACGGAAATTTTAGCCAGATCCTCGACCTTCTATAAGCTAATATTGTCTACAAGTATAAACCCGGCTGTATGTTTTCATAAGGGAGGAGCGCCACAAACCGTAATCTAAGGGACTGATATAGCACGATTTGCTCGTGGAATTGATATACATGTATTTAATGCAAGAACCTTGTAATATATCCATGCATAAAGGTCAGGATCGGGTCAATATCTCTGTACTACCAGTATATCACCCGATAATATCACTGGTTCCGTGTCATCATTAGTATCATAGTATTTCTAAACACCATCCACAGGGTGTTGATTAAATTTAAATTTCCTTGAAATATGTCAAATGCCACTAAAACTGATGTTTTATATGGTGCAAATATTCAGTCAATATTGTTGTGAAGTGCGAGTGCTAACGAGGGGCAGCCCAATTATTGCAAGCACTCAGGCTTGATGGGTATTGTGTCTTCATATCTTGCTTGTTAACCATACTTACTGTACGAACATGGCCCTTTGTAATTAGTTATGGTAGCATCAAAGTCTGAGCAGACCTGTAGAGATTCAAAATACCACAACAGTCTTAGAATTCAAATTTCAAAACCACTTACCAAAATTTCCATATACAGTCAGGTCTCGATATAATGACACCCGATATACTGACATATTCATGTACTGACCACATTTTACGGGGACAAATGTTTTAAAATTCTCTTTGTATCAATTCCGTATACTGACATATTTGTTACAACAACATTTTGTTTAGGAACAAACAGCGTCGTTGGATCGAGACCGGACTGTATACTGTACTGTACATATGCCAGTATGGATAGTTCACTGAAAGGGTTTCTGACAGGAATATATTTGTTTCCCACAAAGGGCTAATAACTCTGGCAATATTCAACCTACCAAAAACTCCTGACAAAATGCAGAACTAGGCTCAGTATCAACTATTCATGGGAAGTTTCAGGGGTTCCACTAGGTTCCAAAAGGGTCACTGACCCTTAGGTCTGAAACAAGGTGAGTCATTTTCAAAATGTTTATTGAAATTCGACCAGTGGATAAGCATGGACAATGTGGGAGACATTATTAGCCAATGATTTTGAACTAGCCTTACCATATCAAATTCATTGTTGCAACTAGCCCATATATGATATAGGGGTATAATAACTTTTATTTATTTTGATTTAGTGAAGAAACACAACCCTAGAACGTGGAACATAAAGCTTGATGACAGGTGATAATGTGTCAAGTACTAAAAGAGTATTTCAATCAATTCATTGGCATATCAATTAATCAGGTCTTTTTTTCCCTTCTATAGCAGGGGCCGTTTACACAGTGTCTTCCCCTCGGAAAATTCTTTAAAATCTTGCAGTTTTCCCTTAAAATCCAACTTACATCAAGTTTTTTCTTCCGCTTTTGCAAAAATTATGTGTTATAATTTTTCCCAAAATTCAAGGAGAAGGTCCCTTCCCCTACTTTTGAAAAAAGCCCTGAACTTATATAATAAATTCTTCACCATATAAGGCGGACTCAATTAGATACATGAGAAGAGTATGATACATGCACATAGTATAGTAACCCTGGTTAAGAAAATGATTACGGTACCTGTAATTTGTTTGGACCGTCGGCGATCATTTGACGGATGATCTCCAAAACACGGGCTCGGTCCTGTATATGTACATGACTTCGACTCAATTCTTCTATCTGAAAATACAACAATACAAACTGTGAACTCAAAAGATGAAATAAAATAAAAGGCTTATAACCATGTTGCAATGGGTTTACTTTAAACCTGTTTTTTTTTATTCCATCTCTTTAGTCTCATTTCTATAAGCCTTCAAACTTGCAGTTGTAAGTTGCATGATCAATAAATTCAATAGAAATCAGTACAAGATTTTGGTAGTATGCCCGAAAATTGTACATTTTTGTATTGGTGATCAATATGAAATGGTTATTGTTTAATGCCACAAAAGATAATGTTTATTTATTACTTATTATATGCAATGTAATAAAATTGATGGAATTATCCGAATACGAAAAATAAAGGCTGTAATAGAATGTACCTGAATTTCCGAAACAGTTCCCATGATATTTGTAAGAATTTTCCACAAAAGCAATCAATAAATGCAAGATACTAGCTGAGCTCTACTTGTATATATGAACCTAACTAAATAACTAAACAATATATATACATGAAATAGCTATTTATCTATATAGTATTGAATATGATGTAAGTGGTTCTGTTTTATAAGAGATCAATTTATTGTGCTAGCTTTTTATAATGTGTATTAGGCCTACAACAAATGTTGTTTGTTTCCCGTAACACATGGCCCCAAAAAGAGGGGAACTTGAAAGTTTTTTTAAAATGAAGACAGATCAACAACGCTTAGAAAGTATAAAACTATATAAAAAATCCAATGTCTGTTTTTTGTTATAAAATCATTGAGGGTTGTGACAAAATTTTAGGGTATGCCAGGATACTAAAAACAAGCAATTATTTTAGTCCTTATACACACTACTAGTAAAACATATGTTGGAACAGTACAACTTGTAAACCCTTCACATATTATCTACGATTGCGCAATAATCAATAATGTATTGGAGTGTGAGATCTATTATCAATAATTGGGAATTAATCAATAATATACTTTTATTATCTCCAGTGTTGGAGAGCTCAGATATTGGGAATCAAGAATTCAGAATTAATCAGATATTGGGAAACTTATGTAACAATGTGTTCTCATAAATAGTGGTAATTATTAACATGTATATAATCCTAGATAACATAATCATGTAATAACAGAAACTATTACATGGAAGTTATAACTGTTACCTGGATAATAAGTTAATAGGATATCAGTTGTTTAGTTAATTGTTATGCCTTGAAGTGTTTGTACTTTACACCAAATAATCATATTATTTTCAGACCATTAAACACACTTCAAGTTAAACTACATTAATGTAACAAACATATCCCTGGCTAAGAAGAATAAGATCATATAAGTACAAAAATGGCATTTTGAGTAAACACAAAAAACTGTCTGAAAACTACTCTTTGATTAAGGAAAAACAAGTAATTAAGAATTGCAAGCAATACAGAAGTCCCCTACCGCTTTGAGGCCATTTTCAATGTTTCTGTTGCCATAGCAACCACAATTTTAGTCAGAATCAAAATATTTTTAGACGTGCATAATCCCCTTATTGCCCCCTATCCACATATCAAGTTTCATAAACCTAGCTTGGAAACTGTTTGAGTTATGGCTGGATCCAGATTTGGGCATATTTTCACTCTTTCTGTTGCCATAGCAACAACAATTTTTGTCAGAATCAAAATATTTTTGGACGTGCATAATCCCCTTATTGCCCCCTATTTACACACCAAGTTTCATAAACCTAGCTTGGAAATTGTTTGAGTTATGTCAGGATCCAGATTGTTTGACGGACGGACGGACGGACGGACGGACGGACGGAACTGACTGACTGACTGACTGACTGACTGACTGACTGACTGACTGACTGACTGACTGACTGACTGACTGACTGACTGACTGACTGACTGACTGACTGACTGACTGACGGAGGGCAAACCTATAGTCCCCTCCGGTCAAAAACCGGTAGGGGACTAACAAGCTTTTTCAACATCAGTTTGGTCAACATGACCACATCTGATTTTCATGAAAATAGGCTCATAACATGCGCCTTGCAGTTCAGATTTTGAATATGTGAATGGGTCTTGTACATGTAAGGTCGTAAGTAGCACTTATATACCGGTACCCAAAGGTCACAGCTCAGAGGTCAGTTTCTATCTACATGTATAGTATACATAAGATTGAACCCAAATTTTAATATTTGTAAAAATACGACAACATCCACTGTAATCCCGTATCCAACAATTTTGCGCTGAATAACCTCTGATTTGATCCTTTGTTGTTTTGAGTAATAAGTGCAGAATTAAACATGATTGCTGGAAGCAAATTGCATAATCTGGTCAGAAAATACAATGTTCAACTTCTTTAATGTGCGTAAATAACTGTACATGTACAAATTAGTCAGACACAAAGGTATTATATATCGGATAGACATCTCATATCACTGATTATGAGATCTCATATCCAGTGATACTCCTTGTCTATCCTATACATAATACCTTTTGTTATAATATAGGGTTTAATACATCATAAGGCAGTCAGCACGTACCCAAATACTACCCCGGCCAAATCGGATTTTACCACTGTTTACTATGTATGACAGGTTACTTACAATATTTCCGATTATAAAAGTGCCTGTCACATTTGTAGCCGTGTAGGTTTATTATTCATTGGAATGGTATATTACGGGTATCAACGTGTAGCTACTATATTATACTTTCAGGATATATCAACACTTTACACACCGAACGTCAGAATCAAGAATATACAATTCCTTAATTAGGTCGTATCGTACCGTTTGCGTACCAGGTACGAAATGTATCGTACCTGGTACGAAACGTGCGTCACATGATTTTTCCTTGAACGCAGGGCAGGTATAGTCCAGTTAGGATACTTTGACAGTACGTTGCAGTTTATGTGTACGCAAAAAATATCAACCATTGTCTAAACAGGTAGAGCGAAGTTTAGTATGTTAGTTTAGCATTGGAATTATAGTTGTTTTTACAGTGCAAGCCTTTATAATTGGTTTTACACCGTTATAGTGGACTCGACCGCTGCGTCACTGGATTTTTATCCTGACTGGACTATATGTTGTTTTTATCATTTTCTGAAAATTAGTTTCATATTGATTATTTAATAATTGAAGAAAACAAGGCTTTGGTAAAATAATTGTATGCTGTTTGGTATATAAACGTGCCTTAAGTGATTTAACAGTGAATGAGTGCTTATGTTACAAAAGTTTACTTTTAATTTACTAGAGTAAAACAACTATTATTCCCCACTGGTCAACAGTATTGCAAACATATGGAGTCACTACCCATCAGGCAAACCAGCAGTTACCTGGTACTCCAGTAGTAATTATTTAGGCCTTTCGGTCAAGGATAACCCATGAAACTGCAAGCACTCATTTCCAATGGGGTCCTGTGTTTTTGCCACAGCGAGTAGGAGAGAAAGAGTTGTTGGTACTCCAGTAGTAATTATTTAGGCCTTTCGGTCAAGGATAACCCATGAAATTGCAAGCACTCATTTCCAATGGGGTCCTGTGTTTTTGCCGCAGCGACAGCGAGTAGAAAAGAAAGAGTTGTGATTCAAGGAATCAGGGTGCGCTAACCTAGCTCGTTCAGAATAGACTCCCTGGTACTTTAACATGCCCAGTGAATAGCACCGATACACGCGAGGCTAAATCTGGTTTCCAACCAGTTTATCTCTAGTTGGGTGGGAAACACTGAAAAGCATTTCAGAAATGACCAAGTGTCTATGCTTAGAATGTCAAGCAAGAGATTATTGCATACCAGTCGCATTTTAATGATTTTGGTGTGTTACCTAACTCAAAGCAGACACTCTACAACTAGGTCATTCAATGAGGTCATGTTGTCGTCTGAATTAATTAAACAAAATCACAAGTGAAAGGAACTTGAAATTTCAGAAGTGTGCAGCAAATTATTACTAATAATTATATCACCCAGGTAAAGTTAATTCCAACAATTTATATTTATAAACTCGCAAGTTTTTAATTGATTTACAAACAAGAACACTCTTACCTCCATGTCTTATATGCTCAAATGTCAGTAAGCAAATCCAGACTGATAAAAAATTTGCAAAATTCAGTTATCATGTGTAGACAGTTGGACAGTCTTATCTTGTCGTGCACTTTAATGGAACTTAACTCAGTCCTTCTTCAAACAGAGTAGTACTGATTTTTCGTAAAAGTTATTGATAGCATTTTCCAGAAGTGTATAAATCAATGTGTATATATATCGTAATTCATATCAACTTTGCAGTGAGACTTGTATATAGTCCAAAGAATTTGACATGACTCTTGACCTTCAATTAGCATAATTGTACAGCTGATAATTTGTCTATATTTATAATCCCGGTCGTATGTTTTCATAAGCGGAAAGTATCACGAAGATGCTCGAGGTGTAATACCAACACAAATCTAAAAGACCGATATTGCATGTTTCGCTCGCGGAAATGTATATATTCAACGCAAGAACCATGTAATATATTCATGCATGAAGGTCAGGATCATGTCAAATTATCTTCGCTATAACACGTGAGGTACAGAAGTAAGCAACCACCTGTCTTAATCAGCCTAAAGTATTGATTTTTATTGTCCTGCAGTCACCTTATTAAATCCTGGTAGCATGATAACTGGTTCCCGTACTACATGTACTGTGTGTAGGAACCAGCAACTTCTCCACATGTGGAAGGAATATTAATCGTGTGCAGTTTTAGATAACAGTCTATATAATACATAATACTATATCATTATCAAAGTGAAAGTACAATTTCAGAAATTCACAGTGTATATTGTAAACTTGGATAAAGGTAATTATAGATTTTCAAGAAATTAAGTCATTATACAGTCACACAAACACTTAAAAGAATGAATGCCATTTTTTCCTACTCAGATTTTTCATTTTCAACTGTCTATACTTTAATGTTATACAATCAAAAAATCAGTTGAAATTCATGCAGGGTTTATAAATGCCACTCTTCCACTATACGCATCACATGACCATGATACAGTTCTAATAAGCTGATTAGCGTGAAATTGACCATTCAACCTTACATTGCCTTGGGCATCTTGTATTGAATAATTAATGATCATATAATGATTTACATGTATTTGGTTAGAAAGATAATTTTACTGGCTTTAATTTGGTGTATGAAACAAGAAATTCTGACAACAATAAAATATTACTAAGAGTCTAGAAGGTATGGGATTTTCAGAGAATTTTAGCTGTTAAGCCATTCATTTATTGCTAATGTTCTTCCCCATATTGAAGCAACACATAAACAGGACAACCCAGAAAGCCAGCAACATGCTTGGATTCTTCCGGCAAAACTTGAGCAAAGCCAATGACGACCTTGACCTTGATTACTGTAGTTCAGTTTGGAACCCACACCAGAAGGATACCATAGTCCAGCACAGAGCATTGCATTTTGTGATGAATTTCAGGATATAGTAGTAAATTCTTCTTAGTCTTTGCAAATTAAATTGCCATTAGTTCCTTCAACAAATTTATAGCCCAATATTTCGTGTAAACATCATCTAAGCACCAGTACTGACCAGATTGATTCTCGGGAAATTGAAATACGAATTTCTGAAAATGCCAGGTCATTGACAATTATCTGTACTTATAAGTATATATATATATATATATATATTATAAGTACTTATATTCATAACTTTCTAGTATTGACCCTAGTTGTTTTAAACTCCTAGTCTATGACAATTAATCCGAATTGATAAAATTTACACAGGTGTAAACTAGGGCTGCGTACCGGTTTCTGATATAAATCGAATACCGGTATTTTGTGTTTGATCGATACATCGTATCGAACATGCCCGTATCGGTAAAAAAATTGATTACTCATTTCCAATCAAGTTTTCCGTCGTCTATTTGTTTCGTCTCAAAATGGTCAGGTCGTTGAAGTAATTTATGTCCGAGTGAATCTAATTTTCAAACAAGAATCTGCTATGTAAACCACTTGCGCAATTTAAAAAATATACAAATAGGTTGTTTATCACATCTCAGGCCTGGCTTAATTGTGTTAAACCCCTACATCTTGTAAGTATGCCCGTGCATATTTACAGTATTTAGATGTTTTATTGCCAAAATAATATATCATAAGCTACAGATAAGCTGCGTATTGGGGTAATTACCCAATTAATTTTCTTAAAAACCCAATTGATTTTGAGAGGAGGGAGTACGTAAGAAATAGCAAAGACAATCTGATATACCCAAATAGAAAAGGGTGTTATAGTGAAAAGTAGTACATAAAAGCTTATTTACCTTGGTGTTTTATTAAATACCCAATTAAAATTTGTCAGAACCCAATCAAAATTGAAACTTGGGGGTAAAATACCCAATTGTCTAAAACCTTATCTGTAGCTCTGATCATATGATTCAATAATCGAATATCGATCATTTTGTATCGATGCAAATATCGTATCAATCATTCTAACTGATACGCAGCCCTAGTGTATACTCTATGCATGTAGCACTCTACACAGACGTTCCGTAACTAATAGCTGTTGAGAAAAGAGGGTCAAATGTTTTGCCTACCGTGTGTCAAATGATGTAACTGGCTAAAACAATAAGGTTGACTTTTTAGTTTAAAACCTTTATTGACCAACAACTAACCAATTAAATTTTATGATGTACAAATACCGACCATGTACATGCATTTATTGAATGCAACCATGTGTGTTTGTATTGTTCTTTTGTTTCAAACTTCTGTCACAATAACTCACAAAACAACTATAATATTTTATTGACCCTGTCTCAGAATGGGAGCATTATTTTAGTGAAACATCTATTTACCTATCTATAGTAAACAGAAGCTGAATAAAAATGTTTAAAAGATAGGGCCTACAGTATTTATTTATTTGATGACATGCCAGTACCGGTATTTGTTTTGTAGTACAAGTATAACATACGGTACCCAATGATCCGTTACTGACTAATCAGCTTTAACGCTTTTTGGTAGCAAACAGTTACGAAGCAAAACACTATCGATCATGCGGTAGTGCTTTGCTCAGGTAACAGACCCAATACAAGGGAAAGGATAGCCTTGGTAGGGGAGACAACTGTGACATATCCACTGGCAGCACAGCCAATGTCAATGAATGAAAATACCTTACAATCAACTCTACGAAAATTGATAATGCAGCAGATAGTAGAATTAATAGAGTATCTTGTTTCTGCAACTCATGCAATAGAACTAAACACTCTTACCGGCTCCATTTCGACTTTATTTTCGTTATTTTCAGGAATCGATCCAGAGATGAGTTAGTAGACGCTTTATTAGCTTCCGATTAACACTGATGAAAATGGTTGAGTTTAAAAACACGGACCCGGCCAATCCGTTTTCCAATCTGCACATTATCAACATCCAGTGTCCATTTATATTACAGGTATGTCAAGTTTTCAAAATCACCTTTCTCAAGACCATCAGATAAGATAAATTTTATTCCAATTAAGGGTCATAAATATGACATATGAATCAGGACAATACATGACTAAACATAAAACACGCAGAAACTAAATGGTTTTAAGCACAGGTGCAAGACACAAAATCAAATTTGGCTATATAGGCCTATTAGTATGTATAAGAGATAGACAGATAAGCTGTCTGCAAGTGGCTGCTTAAAATTCTGACGGTCCAGCCACTACACGGGCATCCCTGTATAGATTGCGTCGAAATGGTTTGACTATTATACATACTAATAGGCCTATATAGCCAAATTTGATTTTGTGTCTTATACATACTAATAGGCCTATATAGCCAAATTTAATTTTGTGTCTTATACATACTAATAGGCCTATATAGCCAAATTTGATTTTGTGTCTTGCACCTGTGGTTTTAAGGTAACTAAAGCTTAATTCTGAACACAATTAACAAAGGCTTAAAAGGTAATAACTGTGGATCACATTTCCCATTAAAAATATGCATGTAAAATAGAGCCAAAATTTTGATATATATCCTATAGAGGCCAGAAAATTTAATGTTAACCATAATTCAATCACAGGAACCTGATATTTTAAAATATATGGCCCAAACACTATCCAGGCCCCATTACTGACAAGTACCCGTATTATGATGCACTATATTAACCCTTGTAGCTAAACAAAAAACACAAGCACCACCTTGTGGGTGCAGACGCTCATCTGATCATTGTCACTGTAAAAAAGGCCCATTACCCTTGCATAAAGTAGGGCAGTGTTATTGGTCTGGCTTAAAAAAGTGAGGTATTGATGGTGAAAAAAGGGGCAATAAATCTTGCAAAATGCTATGTTATGGGTCTTGCTTGACATGGTCAGGTATTGACCATGAACAAGTGTTGAAAGTTTCAAAGCAATAGCCCACATAGTGTATGAGAAAAGTGGACCTTAACACAAAACTTAACCAAGGAATTTACTAAGTAAAAAAAATGGGCAATAACTCACGTAAAATGCAAATCAGAGTTATGGGTCTTGCTTGACATGGTCAGGTATTGATGGTGAACAAGTGTTGAAAGTGTCAAAGCAATAGCCCACAGTGTATGAGAAAAGTGGACCTTAACACAAAACTTAACCAAGGAATTTTCTAAGTCCAATAAGGGGCAATAACTCATGCAAAATGCAGATCAGAGTTATGCGTCTTGCTTGACATGGTCAGGTATTGGTGGTGAACGAGTGTTGAAAGTTTCAAAGCAATAACTCCGATAGTGTATGAGAACAGTGGACCTAAACGCAAAACTTAACCAAGGCATTTTATTTTCTAAATCCAAAAAGGGGCAATAATTCTTACAAAATGCAGATCAGAGTTATGGGTCTTGCTTAACAGGCTCAGGTATTGATGGTGAACAAGTGTTGCAAGTTTCAAAGCAATAGCTTTGATAGTTTATGAAAAAAGTTTACCTAAACACAAAACTTAACCATGCAACGCCGACGACATTCAAGTGATGACAATAATTAATTAACATGCGTGATAAAGTGAATTTATTGAAGCATGACAGCACTTTCATTGAAAATCTTGATTGTTCACAAACAAAGTCAAAATAACATTAAGAGTCAAAGTTTGTCGTTAGAGACATAGTCAATACTATTTGTAGTACGAAGAAATAAGTATGACACATATTTATGAACTTGTATCATGCAAAACTTCAATGACCTTGCAAACTGAAAGTAGACATATGGCAATATTTCTTGAATATCTTTTAAAGCATATATTTTTCAGTCAAAAACTAAATAAGAGTTTGTTCCCTGGAGTTATAATGTTAGCATGGTATGCGTTTTGGCTCGTGACATTTACCATTTGGTCTACCGAGCGACAGACAGACTGACAAAGCAATATACCCCCTCATCAAAGATGGTAGCATAAAAATTGGTAACAATGTTGGTTTTCTTCACATGCAGAGAAGTTGCTGATTCCTTGTGGCAGGGTTAGTACTGGTTCGGACACAAACCAGGAAAACTGGTTTGGTGAATAATTTGTTGAGAAACCGCGTAAAACCTGAACAAACATTAGGGACTAGGAGGTTAAGAAATCACAACAACGGTTACATATTATTTGGTCCAAGCAAAACTCTGACTTATGACCTTTTATTTCAAATCACAAGCAGCAATATAATATATTTAACATTTTATGAAGACAAGGGAAATCACTCTGTTACGTCAATATTATAAAACAGTGGAACCAACCACAGTACATACTACATCACCCTGGCCCCATGATTATATAACATTCTTCATCCTAAACTCAATTTCATGCTCAAAATTCAAATATCTCTAACAGTTAATAAATCGTGTTTTACTGAAACTTTTATAATACCGGTAGGTTGAGAGCCTTAAAGAAAGCAAAGTAATTTTTCCTGATCATGTAAATAACGTTAATTGTTGAACAACTAAGGAGTAAATCAAAATCTATGCTATAAGTGAGTTGAGCATGAAAAAAACTTTATAATCATAGGGCCTGATTTTATAACAAATCTGCTTGATAAAAATGTTACAATAAAATTACTAAATCATGACATTGTATGTTACATAATGCAATCTTTTCAGATCAATTTGAGATAAAACTTCGTAAAACAACCATTGAACATGGCATTAAGACTTTCTATACCTGGTCATTCATGGAACAACCTCGGATGACAACCGGAACACCTTAGTCATTCATGAAACAACCTCAGATGACAACCGGAACACCTTAGTCATTCACGGAACAACCTCAGATGACAACCGGAACACCTTAGTCATTCATGAAACAACCTCAGATGACAACCGGAACACCTTAGTCATTCATGAAACAACCTCAGATGACAACCGGAACACCTTAGTCATTCACGGAACAACCTCGGATGACAACCGGAACACCTTAGTCATTCACGGAACAACCTCAGATGACAACCGGAACACCTTAGTCATTCACGGAACAACCTTGACATCTGCCACCAAATTCCATAAAATGAATGATTTTAACAGTAATACATAAAATACAAACATCTGAAACCTTCTCATAACACTTAAAATACATGTACATTAAACTTGAGAAAAACACAACAAGAAAGTTCAAACTAATGAACACAGTGTAGCAATACCATGTGACTAGGCTACAGGTCCAAGATGAAATTTGCTTCACTTCATTTTGGAAAACAAAAATAGCCATAAGTATTATATTTCTTCATCAATTTCTATGAAATAAACGCCACACTAAGGGGAAAATTATTTGCTTGCCATGAACTACAAGATCTTTTTCAACTGCTTGGCCGTTTTTACCAGCACCCTGAAATCTTGGAAAAGAATCGCATTAAAACAGGTTTCACAGGGTGCTGGACAAAACAGCCAAGCTGCTTTAAAATATCTTATATTTCATGGAAAGCAAAATATTTGCCTGGGATTCATTTATTTGGAATGAATGCAGAGATTTAGGTAAGTCGATAAATGAAGATTTTAGAATTTCTGATGAAACTTCACGAAGGCATCTGAAAAGTAATGGAAGTATGTTGTTGATGTTGATTTTCATCCAATCTGAACCTAGTGGTATTGCATCATAATCTGAATCAGAGCCATACAACTTGATAACACATTTACGCTGCTCAAGCCGTAGAACGTAATGGGCCGTATGTTATGTATGACATGAGGTCATCCGACGCGTGCCTCCGTTCGGCCGTAGGGCCAGGATAACGGATAACGTCCTGGCCAGCCCGTACTAATTGGGCCTATTGGCTGATACTATATAAGTAACATGGTAGTGCTACACTGGAACAACATCCAGCAATTAAGTGAAAAACTAATCTACACATTATTTGACTACAGTAAATAAAGCAATACCCTGAGTTCCTGTACTGTACCCTCATATATATAATCCACATATCGTAGTAACTTAACCAGAGGTTTACAGCAACTTAAGTCTCATATATTCATGTGTAATGACGAATAGAATAGATATTTGGGACCTGGTACTCGCATTTTGATAACAATCGGGTCTTTTACAGTAATATGTTTTCAGGTTGGGTTCAGAATATTGTTTGATGCACAGGTCTATTAAAGACATGCTCTTTAAAAGATTAGGTCCATTCTTACCTGACCTTACAGCCAGCTTGCAAGGTAACTTGGGTACTGTTTAATCAAAGCACTTACTGCAACACTTATAATGGTTCAGTAAATGAACTCTTACAAACCATATCCGTCACCAATTTGCAGTTGTTAAAGATTTTTAGATAATTTAAATTTGAGTCTAACTTTAAGATTTTCCTAAGTGCTTTGATAAAACACTACCCAGATGTGTTTCCATATGTACAAGGGGTGTTCAGAAAGTTACAGGACAAGTGCCTGAATATTTTTATATCTTGATATTTTTTTCAATAAAATTTTCTACAATTGTAGCTACATGTTTAAGCATACTAATATTATTTCACACAGAAGATTAATTCTTAACATCCCTCATATACCTGTACAAACACTGAATGTTGAACTGGATAGCTTCAACCTCTGGTACACACTGATTGACCCCAAAATGAAAACGACAGTTTAAACGACAGTTTAAACGCCAGTTTGCCTCATTAATAAAGTACCTGTTATTTGATTTGAGGAACACCCAAAAAAATTGTTTGTTTCCTGCATATACAGGTTGATAAAAAAGTTTAAGTTTTAATAGTTTACTTTTCTGACGCCAGAAGAAAGTGAAATTTTCAGGTTAAATTACAGATAGTTCTACCATTGTTCTTATCTTGCTGGTATTTAATGAAGGCATAATATTAAGAAAAGAAAATTGCAAATTGCCCACATAGCTCTGGTTAAATTTGGTATGAATTTAAATTTTCAGATCAAACTTTTTTAACACCCTGTATATCTGACCAACCCTAAATATTAGCAGCCTCTTTTTCCAATAATTGGAAAATAGTTTTTTCCCTACTTAAGGTCTACTCAAATTTTCATAGGCATGTTAGCGGAGACAAACTATAAGTTTTTGGGGGCCTACTGAAACATTTACCGTAAATAATCGGCCATAAGTCGCACACAGCCCTAAGTCATGGGGTGACTTTTGACTAAAAAATCGAGGTTTTTGTCTAAACCCTTTCGTAAGTCGCCGGTAGACTTTTAGACTTTTTTTAATCCAAATCCACGAACTTTTTTGTTATATTTACAAGTTATGCCCGAATCCGTTGACTATTTAGCCTCCATAATAATGAGAAGGGCGGAAAAAATTGGTATAATTATAATTATACATATGCCACATTTTCTGGACTAGTTTTACGGGGTCACCAATGTGAGTGTGTGTGTAAGTTATATAAGTTAAATGACAAATCTATTATGCTTCTACAAACAAACAAAAATAACAAAACATGGAAATTCCTCACAAAAAAAAGAGATTTTCAAGCAAGTCCAATAACTCTGTTTAAACGCAAGTACAAACAAATATATCTTATGCATTGTATACATGCAATGTATCTAAAAATGAAAAACCCTTACAAGCATAAGTGTGTATGGTACAAACTACTGCATAAACAGATATTTCAGAAGGTCCAAAAGTTTTGAATTTCATACATTGAAATTATCACGGAATTGTTTTATATATGGCAAGAATTTCATTATTACCCGTTAACCGGTTGAAGCTTTTACATCATTTAAAATTGTGTTTGGATCGGATATTTTTTTAAAAATAGAAGATTTTTCATTAACAATTACTACATAAAGGGTGCTGACCAAATTGGTTGTTTTTTCCTTCCAATCAGTTATCAATAATACATGTAATAATGAAAACCCTGATTCTTCATGTATAGTGTCGTAAGTAAATCCTAGGTCCCACTGAGCATTTTTTGTCTCGGCGATGTACTCCCGATTGAAATTAATGAGTTATCAGGACATCGAGAACAGGTTCCTCGTGGTCTAGGGGAAGCTTCGGGGAAGTTATGATACACATTGTGGTATCGGAAGAAATCGGGAGAACATTGCCAATGTCGAATTCCTTAGTGGGACCTAGGCTTAAGCTAATATTTAAGCTGAAGGAAATATTACAAAAAATCACCAATATTTCCACATCATTGACATAAACACTTGCAAGTAATTATAGTCCGCCCAGGATAATGTGATATTTACAATCATGAATCGGTTTGATCAACTGTGGCAAAATTGGTTTTACAAATCACTTAAATAAACAGATAAGGGCAGTATTGTACTCAAAACACCACGGATAATTGGTGCATATAATTGTAATCCACCTTTGTGGACTATACCAAATTTGCCCGCCTTTCACATTATCCTGGGCACACTATAAAGCCTAGGTCCCACTGAGGAATTCGTCATGGGTGATGGACTGTTCCCAGTGTCCTGATAACTTTTAATTTCCATCGAGAGTACATCGCCGAAGCAAAAAATGCTGAATGGGACCTAGTCTTTACCTACATCTACAGAATGGAATGACTGCAGAAAGGTTGAGCAGATAAAGACACATACTAAAGTACCACTACACATACAATAAAATCATACAAATAAATGAAGATGAAAATCTATATCTTCATCTCAGTAAATAAGGCAAAAACTATACTCAGCAATGCTTAATCTATTCGTTACCACTAACGAACACTAGTCATCTTATGCTTTTGTATTTTAACGTTGAGATACTACGAGGTTGAGACTGTTATCTAACTTACATTGTTGCGTCACACTGAATCCAGCGTTTTAACCAACCAAAACTAACAGGTGCTCTAAGGCACATTGATTGGTTTAAAAATAATGGATCATAGACTAATACAAATGTAATTATTCAGACTAAAACATTGAGACTAAAACATTTCAAGATAGAAAATATCTTTCAACAATTAATTTCATTGCTTATTGACTTATTTTTCTAACTATCGTCACACGCCTAGAACCTGTAATCGCAACTACATCATTACATCACTGGCTTAGAATGAGAAGGTTGTAAGTGCTACTAACAACCTTATAAGACTCATGCATATTCGAAATCTGCATTCTGAGGCGCTTGTTATGAGCCTATTTTCATGAGAATTCGAACTGGTCATGTTAACTGAACCAAAGTTTAAAAAGCTTGTTTTTCAATAAGAGTAGTTTTCAGACAGTTTTTTCTTGTTTTCTCAAAATATCGATTTTGTACTTGCAACCTTCTTATTCTAAGCCAGCGATATGTGTGCAATGGTAATGATTGAGGGTATTGTAGAAAGTCGTTATTTATCATCTTTAAAATAATTCTTAGGTAGAATTTCGTCAGTTCAAAAAAACATTGCATAAAAGAAGTAAAACCGTTTTAACATGGAAACACAGTAAAAAGCTTTTAACAAGATGCTAAATAGCAGAATCATTTAAAAAGGATACATTATAGAACAAGTTAACTTCTGTCAATCCAACTTATAAATATAATATCATTTAAAGTTAGTTAATATCATACAATAAATAACACTTAAGAATAACAAGAGATTTTCTAAAACAGGTATGCCAATAATGGCAGCCAAACCGTCATTCACAGTAACCTTGACCTCAAAATCAATAGGGGTCACCTACAGTTACTGAGCAACCACCATGTACAGTTTAAGGATCCTAGGGCTAAGCGTTCTCTTGAGTTATTGAACGGAAATCAGGTCTATGTTAAAGGTCACAGTGACTTTGACCTTCTGACCTCAAAATTAACAGGGGTCATTTACTGTTGCTGATCAACCACCATGTAAAGTTTGTCGAGTAATGTAACTTTTGAAGCTATTTGATCTTCATAGACAGACCTACAAGTGCAAAGCAACACAGATGGGGGGTGGGGGGTGGGGCAGGCATAACACACATGGTCAGTTTTGTAATGACTTTTGTGGATTATAAACGTTTTTCACAGCAGAATTCACTAGCAAAGCAACATTTTTATCCTTTTAAAAGTTTAATAAATATGACTATTCAAGTAAGCAACTCGATTTACAATCTTGCAAAAAAGCAGAACTATTTTCCGAAATGACTATTAAAGTGGCAGTACAGCAAAAGGCAGATTCCTTGAGATTTAACCCATAAAAGTTTGATACAATGAACATAAAAACTGACTAATCAACAAAAACTGGCCGTGTTTTTTCATTAAAACAAAGTGAGTCACAGTCTGTGGTTGTGGCGATAATGACATCAAATTTAGAACATTTAAGCATATTGCCTTTGAACATTTTAAATTTGCACAAGAGCCAAAACCACAGACCTTGATTCAAAGTAACGTGTATAACAGTTAAATGATTTTGTAGTAATAAATAAACATTAAAAGCAAGTATTTAAAGTCCAGCATGGCAATTCACATATAGCTCAGAACATTTGATCCGGCGCTTATCAATCCTGATGTGAATTTCGTTATTATACTGTATGAATGGTTTGACTAGTTAAAATAACAACTCTGATTGGACAACTGATAAGCCGGGATATTCAAGGATTCCATGTTATATGTTTTGAGCTATACATTACAATGTGCAACAAACACATCACAGTTTAAATATTGAGAAAAATGGATTGAAATTGGGAACTGTGACATTATTCTAGGAACATATTAAACAAAATCTCACAACACGAATGTATATGCTACCAAAATGTACAGACATTGCAAATATAATGAACTAATAATATTGTAGATAAAGTTAGTTGTTTTTGATACACAATGCCTTTTGATAAATTGTAAAACATGTTTTCATTGGTCAAACGTAAAACTTGTTTTTGATGGAAATTTTAAGGTACTATTCTGGTTAAAAATTTGTATAAGATGTTTTCATTGGTCTAACCTATGTATTAATAAAAGATGATTTCATTGGTCAAACCTTTGTAAAGATGTTTCATTGGTAACACTTGTAAAACATATTTTCATTGGTCAAACATTTGTAAAACTTGTTTTCATTGGTCAAACATTTTCCAGATTTCTATAAATATGCATCACTGGTGTCTACCACTACTACAATTATTTTCCCGAATATTGTGAAATCAATTCATAAAATTAATGCTTTTTGCTTTTAATATTACATAGCAAAGTTTTAGAGATAGATTTAACGGTGACATTGATTGAACATTGGATTGATAAACAATATAGATAGGCAATCACTATGGTTATAACAGAATACACCAGGGATCTATTGCATCATTGCAATGTTGTTGTTTTTTGGTTTTTGGGTTCCTGATATGATAAATAAGTAGGATGATCTACAAGCAATAAAAAATTGAGCAAAGATTTGAATGATCAGCATAAACAGACAGGTGACTATCCTAGACAGAAAATCTGGATCAATCCTAGACAGAAAATCTGGATCTATCCTAGACAGAAAATCTGGATCTATCCTAGACTAAAAATCTGGATCTATCCTAGACTAAAAACCTGGATCAATCCTAGACAGAAAATCTGGATCTATCCTAGACAGAAAATCTGGATCAATCCTAGACAGAAAATCTGGATCAATCCTAGACAGAGTTACAAACAAGAAAGTGAACACAGAATCAGAAGTAATTTGCATGAAATTAAAATGTTAGCTAAAACGTATAACTCAGTTACATATTTAAGATTTCACACTTTAAACTTTCTATTTACACACATTTAATACTAGTAAAACACTTAAAACAAAGGCTATGACTGAAGGTGATAAATAACCCAAGTTACTGCCCTTGACACAGTCCCCTAAGACTTAGTTAGTTGCGGATGCATAAAATCAAAAGACAATAACCTGCTGAACAAAATATTCAAAATAAATGTACAAGACTATTGACTGGTTTGTAAAACAAATAAATAATAAATTTTATTTTCAAATTATTTTGTGTACGGGTAAATAATGAATCTCGAGTTTTACATAAAGTATCAGAGACAGGATGTTGTAAAACAAAGAGATTCGCAATAAAAACATGGAAATATGGCTGACAAAATCTATAATCCTGTAGGCTTAAAAACATGCATTAATAATTAATATTACTCCAGGCCTGTTTATTGGTTTAGGGTACAGCAGCTTAATTGCCACACCATACAAACACAGTATTATAAGATACAAGCACTAAACAAAAGTACAATCCATGGAGGGAAGAACAACACCTTGTGGAAAAATGGGATAGTTCAAATAACATATTATAAATACTTCAAAATTTTATTACATGGTTCCCATATATACAATATTACCTCCCTTGTTTTAAATAGACAACCATCTTTGAAAATTGCCGCTATTCTTTTGTATGCTGATCTGTAGAGCCCGGAGCACGGTAAGTATGACACATATATGTTGCACACGGGTAATATGAGTAAATAGAAAAATTAGATTTATGAATTAGTGAAAAATAACCTAAATCGACTTTGTAAAGACCTTATCGTATTACAATGTACAGCAGGTTTAAAAAAAATTTATTTGTCACATATGATGTTATGGGCTGGTGGCCTAAATCATTAACAAACCTATTGTATTTTATTGTATATGCACAATTTTGATAATTGAAAATCATTCAAAACTATTAAGATCTTCTATCAAAGCATGTCAGATTTTTCTTCAAAGATGGCCGCAGATTCAAAATGAGGGAGACACATATAGTAGATGTGGAGATGTGGGAGCTATGTATAACATTACATAGTACACTCTACATATGAACACATTGAATATCATGGATTACATACTAGTATGCTTGCATTGTTGTCTGCCCCCACAACATAAAACAATGGTATTGTCGATGAACTGTTGAGCCACATTTCTTTGAATGTGATACAAATCAGTGATTAGTGACTGGCCATCTGATTGGTTCAGTGATTAGTGTCAGTCCATCTGATTGGTTCAGAGTTTATAGTGTCTGGCCATCTGATTGGTTCAGAGTTTATAGTGTCTGGCCATCTGATTTGTTCAGAGTTTATAGTGTCTGGCCATCTGATTGGTTCAGTGATTAGTGTCTGTCCACCTGATTGGTTCACGGTGATTAGTGATTAGTCCGGCCCGAAATCCCCGAAATTTGACCGAACCTTGCATTGGAGTATAAAGTTTTTTTCTTTGCTGATTTCAGTAGACAAGACCTTTCGAATGGAATTTCTGACGGGTGACATTGTGTCACCCTTGAGCATTTTGAGAAAATTGGGGTAAAAGTTCCAAAATATAAACGAAACTGCGAATTTTTGGAATCGGTGAACTACATTGTTATTTATTATCATATCTTATAACAAATTACATTTATGTGAGGTTATTAAGTTGCAGTTGAATACTGCAAAATTTTAGTGCCATGCATTTATGCAAAAGGAGGTATTTTGGGGTAAAACGTTAAAAAGTGCATGGAAAAGTGTGAATTTTCGGAATCGGTGGACTATAACGTCATTAGCCATTATATTAGGTAAATAATCGCTGTGATAGTTTTATAGTGACTTGCGATGAAGATATTTTAAAAACACCTTAAGCTAGGCTACGGTACAAAATGTGGTATTTTGGGGGTAAAACGTTACAAATTGCATTTAAAAGTGCGAATTTTCGGAATCGGTGAAATTTACCGTCACTGGCCATTATATTTTGGAAACTATCGCAGTGGTAATTTTATAGTGACTTGCCATTAATATATCAAACATATTAAGCTAAGCTATGGTACAAAATGTGGTATTTCTGGGGTAAAACATTAAATAGTACATGTATGGCGGAAAACTGACATTTTTTGGAATAGGTAGACCAGGTACAATGCCATGTATATTTTCTCTATGATTAATCAATATGAGTGGTGTTAATAAGCTTACGGTTTGGATATCAAACGTCTTAAGTTTGGCTATTGTTCAAATGTGATAATTTGGGGTATACATTGTAACTTCAAAATAGAAAAAGGGCGATTTTTTCGAGGTGGTACACTACACAGTCTTTTATCGTTTTATTTCATCGTAAATCCATGCAACATGTACTTATTAACATGTAGAGTTTAAGATATCAAACCTATGTGCAATGTTATTGAGATAAATATGATATATTGGGATAGATGTAATCAAATATAAAAGAAAAAAGTGATTTTTGGAATCCGTAGACTGTATTGCCCTTAGATATTTATATGATATGTATCCCAGGTCATAGAAATGACTATTCTAGCTGTGTGTAAGTTACACCAATTGCAACTATTACTAGCAATGCCCAACAGAACAAGTATGTGTTTTCCCCTATAGACCAGGAGATGATGCTGTGCAAGGCAAATAAAAATTATAATAGAGTCAGTAATGACTTCTCCATAGTGCTGAGTACCCAAAACCAATAACTCAATTGCAGCATCAGGCGCAGTGGTTGATATCCTATGCCGCTAGGAATGACTACTGGTATACCATTGTTTTGTCACCCTCATAGAACCAGGAATACCTGTTCACAGCAGTGTTAGGTATCATATAGAGCATAGTATGGCTTTTTTATGCAGTATTTAATGCCATATAAAGTCTCTAATGACAGTTTTAGACATCACAAAACAAGGCGAAACTGTGCCAAATAGATCAAGGAATGGCTGTTCACCGAAGTACAAGGTTACTAATCCATACCATCATACCACTGGTACTCGACCAGACAAACAACTCTATAAATGACCTTGGCCTATAATCTATACGTTTTTGGTCAGTGGATCACACATATCAATGGCAGTCAGTGGTACCCTATAAAGTTAATAAAGTGTAATACTATGTTATATAATAAGTACCCCACAGAGCAAATAACAGCAGTTCCAAACTACGTTGGGTACCAATTAAAGAAAGGAATGGCTGTTTCAGGTCATGTATGTGTCCGTATTAAGCAAGGAATAGCCTAGAGGTAGGGCGCACGCTTTGGGATTGGGACGTCCCGGGTTCGATCCGACTCTGCACCATTGCTTAATTTCTCTGAGCAAAAATAACCCATGAATGAATGTCAAAGGGTGGCTGAACGGCTGAATTTCTGAAAGTAGCCCTGCAAAACTCGGTAACGTTTTAACTTTAAATGTCAAATGTACTGTCTGATACCCTATAGAATTACAAATGGCCGCGTCTAGTAGTACTGTATATCAAATGAAGTCAGGAATGACTCTGTCAGGCCATATTCAACCAGGGATGGATTGACAGGTAATGTATAATCCTTATAAATTCAGGAATAAACATTCTCATGCTTCCAACAGTATTAGGTAACCCTTTTGGGTTATTAATTACTATGCTATTCTTTGGAGCTGGGAAAGGATGTGTTACATACCCCGTAGAGCAATAAAATTAATGGCAGACCCAAGCAGTGTAAGGTAGCTGCATGTTACGTAGATTGTGAAACAAGTTCTTTCAACTCATATTAATTCATCACACTCGGTGATTTATTATTGGTGTTATTCATCGCTACTGTGGTATGAGAGAGAAACCAGCGTCCCATTTATGCTAAGTATCTATATATGCAAGGGAATTACGCCATGGTACCATTTTAAATCGTCTTTATAATGACCAGGCCTAGGATTGAGCCTGGTACATCCCACAATCGAAGCGAACGCTCTACCACTAGGCTATCGAGGAGTGGCTGCACACAGCAGTATATAGTGTCGATAGCGCTAGGGGTGACTGTCATGCAGGGTACGTATAGAGCCAGAAATTGCTGAGTCAGGTACCACAAAGAGTAACGAATTGCTGGGTCAGGAAATTAAAGGTAACCAATACCAAGATAAGCAGCAGTGGCATGTACCCAATTAGATGAGAAATGGCTGGTGGTGGTGAGTACTTTATATGGCTATGTATAGGTTTACATTTTTTCTGGCATGGCTTTATTAAATGGTGGTCAAAGCTCAGTAGGTCTTTGATTGTTTGTACTCATAGGATATTAAATGGTGGACTCACTGTTGGTTTTAATACCCTACTTGGCCTAGCAAACTTGTACTCAGTGGTGGTGGTGACTTGTGATGCATGTATTCGGTTCTAATGGGTACCTCGTATGTTCAATAATGGTGGAATTGGTGTGGATGAGTAATACAAAATAATAATAAGGCCGGAAATGGCTTTACGTAGTAAAATCTGACTTGTCCGTAGGTTAAATTTTCATATAATTGTACAGATGTTTTACCCCAATATATCGCATTGAGCTTAAAGCATGGCATTAGATGACAGATAACTTGAACTGTGGATGATATGTACCTCTCACAGTGATTTACTATCAATTTAAATTAATTATAACAGCGTAATAAACATATTCCCAAAAATGTATGTTCTATCCTAAAATTATATATTTTGCACCATACCATGATTCAAGATGATTGTTATCATTAATAACACATTACTATAAATCATATTATAGTAACTACAATTGTAATTTCCAAATAAAATGAACCATGACATTGAAGTATATCAGTTCCAAAAATTCGCACTTTCCGTTATATTCTTTACTGTTTACCCCCAAAATTCCACATTTTGTACCAAAGCCTAGCTTAAGGTGTTTAATATCTACATCGCACGTCACTATATAACTATCACAGCGATTATGTATCAAATGTAATGGCTAATGACGTTATAGTTCACCGATTCCGAAAATTCGCACTTTTCTATGCACTTTTTAACGTTTTACCCCAAAATACCACATTTTGTACCATAGACTAGCTTAAGGTGTTCAATATCTTCAGCGCATGTCACTATATAACTATCACATCGATTATGTACCTAATATAATGGTTAATAACGTTATAGTCCACCGATTCCGAAAATTCGCACTTTTCTAAACACTTTTTAACGTTTTACCCCAAAATACCTCCTTTTGCATTAATGCATGGCACTAAAATGTTGCAGTCTTCAACTGCAACTTAATAACTACATATAAATGTGATTTGTTTTAAAATATGATTGTAAATAACAATGTAGTTCACCGATTCCGAAAATTCGCAGTTTCGTTTATATTTTGGAACTTTTACCCCAATTTTCTTAAAATGCTCAAGGATGACACAATGTCACCCGTCAGAAATTCCATTCGAAAGGTCTTGTCTACTGAAATCAGCAAAGAAAAAAACTTTATACTCCAATGCAAGGTATCTTGGGTTTGGGGCCGGACTATGTCCATCTATTTGGTTCAGTGTTTATAGTGTCTGGCCATCTGATTGGTTCAGTGATTAGTGTCTGTCCACCTGATTGGTTCACGGTGATTAGTGTCTGTCCATCAGTGATTAGTGTCTGTCCATCAATTTGGTTCAGTGATTAGTGCCTGTCCATCTGATTGGTTCAGTGTTTATAGTGTCTGGCCATCTGATTGGTTCAGTGATTAGTGTCTGTCCACCTGATTGGTTCACGGTGATTAGTGTCTGTCCATCTGTGATTAGTGTCTGTCCATCTATTTGGTTCAGTGATTAGTGTCTGTCCACCTGATTGGTTCACGGTGATTAGTGTCTGACCATCTATTTGGTTCAGTGTTTAGTGTCTGGCCATCTATTTGGTTCAGTGTTTAGTGTCTGACCATCTTTTTGGTTCAGTGATTAGTGTCTGTCCATTGATTGGTTCAGTGATTAGTGTCTGACCATCTGATTGGTTCAGTGATTAGTGTCTGTCCATTGATTGGTTCAGTGATTAGTGTCTGACCATCTGATTGGTTCAGTGATTAGTGTCTGTCCATTGATTGGTTCAGTGATTAGTGTCTGACCATCTGATTGGTACAGTGTTTAGTGTCTGTCCATCTATTTGGTTCAGTGTTTAGTGTCTGACCATCTGATTGGTTCAGTGATTAGTGTCTGGCCATCTGATTGGTTCACAGTGATTAGTGTCTGGCCATCTGATTGGTACAGTGTTTATAGTGTCTGGTCATCTGATTGGTTCAGTGCTTAGTGTCCGGCCATCTGATTGGTTCACAGTGATTAGTGTCTGTCCATCTGATAGGTTCAGTGTTAAGTGTCTGTCCATCTGATTGGTTCAGTGATTAGAGTCTGGCCATCTGATTGGTTCAGTGATTAGTGTCCTGCCATCTGATTGGTTCAGAGTTTAAAGTGTCTGGCCATCTGATTGGTTGAGTAATTTACTGAAGATCACAATCTCGAAGTTAAGGTTGCCTAGTAACAACAACTCCTATCACCATGTGACCACTTCAAACAAAACCTTCCACATAGAAACACAGCACTACTTATTGCAAACTTAGCTAGGAACCAAATAAGCTAAAACTGGCTTGAAGAAAACACATCCTTGTCACATAGCTTGAAGCTGGATGAAGTAGATTAAAGATTCACACAAGTTTCTATGACAACATGATCAACTGCTAGCCACAGTTTGACTAGATGTAACTTTGTCTGTGAGTTCATCTTTTACCTCAATGTCCACAAAAAACTGTAATGAAAAACAAAGAGACATTAAGAATTCATCAAAATCTGGATCCTTATCCACAAACATCTGAAGACGGAAATTCTAACATAGACATACAATTTGGAAAATTTAATTTGACTAGATTTTCTTTTTTAATGTATCCAAGCAGTGAAATATTGTCTGTTGTTGTTACCTGCAGAACATTTATCCAACTTTATAATGAAATTGATTCATTTATAACAATGTTTGTACGGTCCTACTGGTCAACAGTATTTCACTCATATGGAGACTACCCAGTCATATGGAGACTACCCAGTCATATGGAGACTACCCAGTCATATGGAGACTACCCAGTCATATGGAGACTACCCAGTCATATGGAGACTACCCAGTCATATGGAGACTACCTGTTCCCATTCATATTATCCTCACACATGACACACTATCAGTTACCAGGAATTAATCCTGCAGAGCATAAAGCAAGGTTGATATACCAGTACCATTTCAAGGACTTTGGTAAATTTGTATGTTGGGATCTGGAAACGAACCTGAGACTTCGCGCCCTCAATGCTGATGCTTAACTACTAGGCTTTCGAGAAAGAAAATTAATGAAAACAAATACAGTAAAACATTTTTTTTAATATGTAACTTCAAATTCTAAATTTCTTCAACAACTTAAAACCAGTTCCTACCTGTATCAAATTATCCAATCCAAACAAGAATCCATCTTCATGATTTCCAAGTTGCCATGGTAACCGATGTGTTATTTCACTACTTTCATCTATTAAATTGGTTTTAGAAAAGTCTATAACCCAAATACCACATTTACCCATTTTGTCAAACATGACTAATAACGAACTTCCAATCAACTGAAAATAAACAAAGATCAGTTAAAAAATATTATCATGTATAACTTGAATATAAATTGCAATTTCTCTTATTAATTTATAAATTAACAGATATTGTACATATGAGTATGTGGCTTGGTGCAGATGGTATTCATTGTCATTTAAACAATAAAAATGCTTTGTTTTGATATAACCTTGTTTGCATACAAGTGACAGACCTGAATAAACAGACTACACACAATTACAAAGGCACGAGTCAATGTCAATCAAAATCATGAAAGCAGGTAATTTTTCTTACATGTATTCCATAAAATCTGGGATTTTGAAACAAAGGTTTTTATCATTTTCTTCATTCATAGGTATAGATGCAATTACATATGTCAAATTACATATACGAGTAATACACTTGAGCCATGATCTGACTCCATTCCTTGAAGCTTCGCAATCTGAGCTAAAATTTATCCCATATATATTCATTTGTTTTTTGAGTTAACTTCCATGGGGAGTCTGAACTCGAAGTTAGCATCACAAAACAGAAACATTATTCTGACTTCATTACATTTTAAGAGAAAACTTCAGATTCAACTAAAATTTAGATTCTGATCTTAGCAAAATCTCGCTTTGAGCTGTATTTTCTTCTCGAAATGCTTTAGGAAATATTATTTCTTACCATGTGACATGAAGAATGGGCGGAGCCTAAATAACATTTTTTACCTCATGTGACATGAAAAATGGGTGGAGCCTAAATAAGATTTCTTACCTCATGTGACATGGATAAGATTTCTTACCTTATGTGACATGAAAAATGGGCGGAGCCTAAATATGATTTCTAACCTCATGTGACATGAAAAATGGGCAGAGCCTAGATAAGATTTCTTATCTCATGTGACATGAAAAATGGGCGGAGCCTAAATAACATTTCTTACCTCATGTGACATGAAGAGGGGGCGGAGCATAAATAAGATTTCTTACCTCATGTGACATGAAGAATGGTGAGTTTTCTATTTTATCTCTAATACTCTGTAGTTTCTGAATAAGAGAGTTCTGTATAGTATGACTGTTATTCACAAACTTTGACAGTACACTGTGGATTTGTTCCTTTGATTTTACCCGTTTCAAATTGGATGTTGGGGGTTCCCCTGTTATCTAGAAATATACAAAAATGAGCATTTCCAGTAATCTAAAAATAGATAAACATTGTACAATAATATTTTATTACATTATTAGAATCAGTGGTGGGTTGTTTCACTTAACTTTGTACAAATGTTATTTTCTTAACTAAGTCCTTCACAGACGGAACAGAACATTTTATTTTCACTTATATTGACTTCATACAAATTTCAAGGTGTTGTCCTGTATCTTTATGGCAGGAAAATCACTGCATAAATTCACATATACAACTCACATGCTCTAGACCTACTTTTAAAAGAATTTGTCTACATGTACACAATTTCATATGATTTTTATGAAAAGATAAGATGGTTAGGGAAATTGCCCCCTAACTTGTAGTGGTATGTATAAAAGATTCCTGAAAAGTAAATTTGCATGACAGGTAACTCATGAATATTCAGCCTCTTGAGGCTGATATCTTAATAACAAATCAGAATATAACACATAAAATAAAACTTAAATTATGCAGTAGGAAGTCATTAAACTTTAATTGCCTGCAAATATTACATAGCCGCATTAATACGACCAAATGAAGGCAAAAAGTTTATTATGTAACACGAAGACCCAGAAAGTACAACAAGGCAGTCTAAATACCCCCCCCCCCCCCCCGCATAACCGGATAGTGAACAGTGATCTTGACTTATATCAGCCAGTTTCATTGGAACTTTGTTCTGCAAGTTGTCTTCTTTAGTTACTCAATTGCAAAAAGTTCATGCGATTCAGCCAAGGTGTAGAAAAGTTATGGAGCGGACTTGAAATGTAAGGCTCAAACATTTGAGCCTTAACAGCACCCTTGACCTTCAGGCAGCATGGTTGGAATGTGGGTTCAGCATTTCGTCTTCATTAGTTACACATATTATACGAGTTTCATGCTATGCAGCCCAGGCCTCAAAAAGTTATTGAGTGGACACAGAATGTAATGACCTTGAGCCAGCATGGTTGGTCTTTATTAGTTACACATTTGCTGTATGTTTCATGCAATTTAGCCAAGACATTATACATAAGAAAGCGGACATGAAATGTTAGGCTCAAACCTTTGACCTTCAACTGTGACTTGACCTTGAGTCGGCACGGTTGGAATGTGGATTCTGCAGGTCATCTTCATTAGTTACACATTTGCTTAAAAAGTTATGGAGCAAACACAAAATAATAGGCTCAAACCTTTCACCTTCAACTGTGACCTTGACCTTCAGTCTGCATGGTTGGAACGTGGATAATGCATGTAGTCTTTATTTGTATCAAATTTGCTACGAGTTTCATGCTATTCCGCCCATGCATGAAGTCAATATATTACTATATTCAATACTTACTCTTAATGCTTCAATCCGAAAACCAAATTCTGCCGTCGAGCTTTCACGTTCCCTGAACTGAAATATACATATAACTGTATTTATAGTCGGACATTGCACCATTCTGTGTTATCAGCTGTTTCGTGTTATCAGCTGTTTTGTGCTATCAACTATTTTTTGTTGTCAGCTGTTTTGGAAGCAAATCTGGCAAACAATATATGTCGCGATTACAGTGCTGATTTGAAGTATTTTGGTAATCCCCAGTGGAGGCTTGATAATAGCACATGCAACACACTGCAAAAACATTAACAAAATCTACCACATCTCCATGGTGCTTTGTAATGCATAATTCTGTATCTAGGAAACAAACTTGAAACAAATTCAAAATTATCCGCAAAAATATACAAAAAACATTGACTTTTTCAAACTGTTTACCTTTCAATTACACGATTTTCAAACTGTATACCTTTCACATGCACAATTGAGTACAACCTACTTCATATCTATAACAACATGTAAATTACAGTGCAATCTTATCAACCATGAATGCATGAACATAGCTTCATTACCTTTCAAAAATAAGTGCAGTTCTAAATAAAGAAAACAATTTAAAAGGACTAAAATCATTTTCTTGACGCATCTTGCATGTATTAAAAATTACAGTCATAAAATCAAAAGTCATTAATTTTTCATGCAATATAGAGAAGCTACCATAAGATTATGAAAACATAAAATATGCAAGTATAGCATTTCTGTACCAATGGAGTATGGTTATAAAAGTTGATTTATTTCCTGATACAGTTTAGTTTGATGATACCAGATATTTGTAAATTCATCATTAAACTAAAAGACTGCATAAACAAACTACATTGAAATCAGATAGTGTTGTGATGATAACAATGTTTAAGAATTTTACAAGCAATTAACCAAACATGAATAAATATCATGTTCAAACATCCAGCACTGAACATGACATTCTTGCACTGAACATGACATTCTTGCACTGAACATGACATTCTAGCATTGAACATGACATCCTTGCACTCAACATGACATCCTTGCACTGAACATGACATTCTTGTACTCAACATGACATTCCTGCACTCAACATGACATGCCTGCACTCAACATGACATTCTTGCACTCAACATGACATCTTGGCACTGAACATTACATCCTTGTACTGAACATGACATCCTTGCACTAAACATGACATTCTTGCACTCAACATGACATTCTTGCACTCAACATGACATTCTTGCACTGAACATTACATCCTTGCACTGAACATGGCATCCTTGTACTGAACATTACATCCTTGCACTCAACATGACATCCTTGTACTGAACATTACATCCTTGCACTCAACATGACATCCTTGCACTAAACATGACATCCTTGCACTCAACATGGCATCCTTGTACTGAATATGACATCCTTGTACTGAACATGACATCCTTGCACTGAACATGACATCCTTGCACTAAACATGATATCCTTGCACTAAACATGACATCCTTGCACTAAACATGACATTCTTGCACTCAACATGACATCCTTGTACTAAACATGACATCCTTGCACTAAACATGACATCATGGCACTCAACATGATATCATGGCACTGAACATGACATCCTTGCACTGGACATGGCATCCTTGCACTCAACATGACATCCTTGCACTCAACGTGACACCTGATGCACTCAACATGAAACCCTCCACTCAACACAACATCTGATGCACTGAACAAGACAACCCAGCGCTCAACATGACATCATTGCCTTAAACATGACACCTTAAACTGAACATGCCACCCTCCATTCAACTCAATACCTTGCACTCAACATAACCTGTAAACACATTTCCATTACTGAATTGTCTCCCTTGCATACTCATTATTGGAAAATAATTGGTGATGGACATAGGAAAGGGGTGTGACTTTTTGTACATATGGAGTAATGCATGTTTTCAAGATTCAAGCAAACGAAGACGATGGATTAGACACGGTGATATACAACCTGTGGTCCCAAGGCCACATGTCTATTGGAATGGATGATGCAATTTAGCTATGGATGAGCATGTGACCAAGCATCAATGTCTGGTAGGCTAATGTCTCAGACTGGCACTCTACTTCAAGTTTTTAACACTACTAGGTACCAGTATATCTTGTCTATTTCTAGACTATCTACTGTAAACAAGCGGTATGCAGACAGTATACTACTGTACATAAGCTGTTACATACAGGTTTCAAGGAGAGTTGGTTAGGTTAGATTAACCGGTAATGAAGGTTGGTAAATTATCTGGCCGCAGATAACTATTAGACTTGTATGATATTGTCAGTATGATATGTAATATTCCCACAAAGTCCTGTATCTCCCCACATCCTGGATGAGCTAGTACAACCAGATAAAGTACCTTCTTATTGCCGGATATAACTCAAAACAAATCTCAAGCTGTATCATAATTATGATAAAGGATTCACGATGTCGGTTTTTTTCGCAGAAAAACTTATCACGCTGAAAAACCTTTGACACGAAATGACAAAAGTTACCAGGCAAGATTTGATCGGATCCTGTGTATCTAACACACATGCAGTGTTACAATAGATAACTCATAGTAACCAGGAAAATAAATTTATAAATAAACAAACACAGTTAGTCCATCCTGCAACATGGACATTTTATCACACACGTACAGATATAAATACACAATTAATAACCCTTACTGCATGACACTGACAACACGTTCTGACAAATAAACATTCCTCACATACGTATATACATACTTCATACTCATTTATTTTAAGTTGAGAATGTAATAAGTTCTACAGTTTATATTAATCACTCATGAGACCGAATAAGAAATAGGAATGGCAACAGTTACCCGAGTACTCGTTCAAAGGTTCGATTATCGAATAGTAAAATCAGTATCCGAGTATTCATGAAAAAAAACTGTAAACCCATATAGTTTAGAACATGTTCAAGTAATTTCTAGTCAACTAAAATTTCAATTAACAGTGTATCAATCCTTAATTACCGTCACAAGGTCGATAATTGCAAGCGTAGTCAAAACACATAGACATTGGTATATACATGTCAATCTTTGTGAATAACTTTTATAACACCCTGTACATAGGCAGCCAGCTGCAAGGTAAGCCCAAAATTAATTTCAACCCAAGCAAATCTGACTCATTTCTTTAATTGAAAGGTAGCATCCAAAATTAATTTTAAGTTCACTTCAGAAGTGACTCATTGCATTTATTAATCCAGTGAACATGTAGGCCCCCATGGCAGTCCAGCCTGATTCTAACCTTAAGGCATGAATGTATATACCGTATATCGGGTAATTTTCGCGTACTACAAATTTCGCGATTTTCGGAAAAATCAAATTTTAGCAAAGCTAATTTTAGCGATTTCTAACCTCTGTTTGTTTTTTTCGCGTTTTCCATCTAGTAAGGGGAGATTAATCCAACATGATTGTTTTAGCGCAGCTAAAAGCCAGTATGGACCGGTTGGTACCGGCGTGCGTATTTTGTTGTCAACAGCGGGATCGCATATTATTAAAAACCAGTATGTACCGCGTTGTCATATGAATAAAAGATATTTTCACAGGTGAAATAGATCTACAGAGATATGTATTTCACACCTCGTCATTTATTTTCAATTGTTTCATACGATAGACGGGAAAATTCTTTTGTTAAATTGGCCCTTGTTTGTTTACATTCAAGACTGATGAATAAGTGATAATACGCTTGTTGGTGTAATAGCATCTTAAACAACATAATTGTTTAAACTTTGAACTTTATAGGTGGTTTAGTTAAATTAGTTTTACTAAAAGCTTATGTATGATTTATACGGATTATGTTATCGTATTGTACTAGACATTAGTATAAACTATCGATTTTCATCACGCGTTAATATTACGACGCCGGTAGACAAAAACGAAAGTAGAAACATTCATCTTCGGACAATCGCGAAATTCTGGTATGCATTTTTCGCTGTTTTCAATTTTAGCGAATTGGTTTAGACGCGAATAAAGCGAAAATTAGGTACGCGCGAAAATTACCTGATATACGGTATAACAAGGTTCTTGTGTTGAATATATCAATTTCCGGGAGCAAATGGAGCAATATTGGTCCTTTAGATTGATATTTGTATAACACCTTGAGCGTCTTCGTGATAGTCCTCGCTTATGAAAACATACAACAGTTACTGGGGATCAAAATATAAACAGCTGTTAAATTATGCCAATAGAAGGTCGAGGATCATGTCAAATTCTCCAGACTATACTGAACAAGATGTTTGTAAAACATGTAGGCCCCCATGGCAGCCCAATAGTCAGAAATGTTAAAGGTCACAGTGACCTTGACCTTTGACCTTCTGACCTCAAAATCAATACGGGTCATCTACTGTTGATGAACAACCTGCAAGTTTGCAGATCCTAGGGCAAAGCGTTCTTGAGTTATTGAACGGAAACCATATGAATAGTCATAAATAGTGAAGGTCACAGTGACCTTGACTTGACTTGACCTTTGACCTTAAAACCAATAGGGGTTATAGACTGTTGATGACCAACCTCCATGTACAGTTTTCAGATCCTAGGTCAAAGCATTCTTGAGTTATTGAACAGAAACCATTTGGTCTACCGACCGACCGATAGACATGTGCAAAGCAATATACCCCTCATCAAAGATGGGGGGCATCATAATTCACTTACATTCAGAGAGTAGGAACACCTATCATACCTGCATGTATCGTAATTTGGTTATACTTTGTGACTGTTTCTCCTCAGGTGATGGGGCTGTAGGATCAAGTGCTATCATTTTATCATATAGGTCCTTTCTCAATGCTGTGTTCATCACTTCTCTCTCCAGAAATGTCCTATAAAATAGCAATATCAATTTCTTAAATACAATATAGGAATATACAGTCCTAGGTGTTCACAATTATCAATTGCCGATAGATATCATTATTAAAATTGTGTTTCGAGTGGTTTTTTTCCGTTTTAAATTTTCCAGAAATGTGCAATTCAATAATACACAATAACAAGTTTATAAGAATTAAGACTGTGTTCAGTTAACACTTATGCCCCAGTGGAAGCCTTGTTCATGATAACTAGCTAAGTCAATCAGGGGCCAAAACTCTGTAGAAATGTTGGATAGTGATACTTGGCGTTGACAACGTACAATGATATTTATGATGGTAAACAAGTATGCCAAGTTTGATGGTAAACAAGTTTGCCAAGTTTGATGGTTAACAAGTATGCCCCTATGCCTTGATGGACTTTGAAAATATTTGAGTTTAAAGAACTTGAAAGTTTTGGTTAACATTTTCAATGGAACAAATGAATGAACAGATAAACAGACGGACCATACAAACACTACATATGCCTCCCTCATCAGTAGATGCCAGGGCATAAAAAGTGATATACAGCTTCATTGATCAATAGGACATCATTTGTTTGGTCTACTATTGGTTTGAACCACAGGTAAATGTATCATTGATATCATACAGAGTAAAAAAATATTTTATATAATTTATGTTATCTTTAAGGTGCATTTGTACTAAAGTGGTCTAATTTTCATGGTATCAAAAACAAGAATTGGCTTTCGATATCACCATAAAGTAATTACATTCATAGACAACATCGTTAGTTAGAACTACTTGTTATGGCAGGATCCAAATTTTTTGACGGACGGACGGACTGGACTGGACTGGACTGGACTGGACTGGACTGGACTGGACTGACTGACTGACTGACTGACTGACTGACTGACTGACTGACTGACTGACTGACTGACTGACTGACTGACTGACTGACTGACTGACTGACTGACTGACTGACTGACTGACTGACTGACTGACTGACTGACTGACTGACTGACTGACTGACTGACTGACTGACTGACTGACTGACTTTGAGGTCAATTTCCTGTGTTATGAACCTTTCTAAGATATTATACATTTTTAAAAAAATATTTTTTGTTTACTCTTTATTAATGATACAGTTACCTATGGTTTGAACAACCTGAACATTACACCAGCTAACCTTCATCCTAATTATTTCAATGAGGGGCATAAATTAACACGAACCATTGCATTGATGACAATCATGATTAATTATGAAACAAATTTAGACTCAATCCATCTTTCGTTTTTGTTGTGTTTTTTTTCAAGGTCCAAACAAACATACCATAAAATTTATGATACATCAATTTCACACAAATGATTACAAAGCTGTTATAATTGCATACAGATCAGAGGGATTTCTTCGTTCTATTGTAGACCCGCAGACCTAGAATGGCATTAAAAGGCCCATTCTCCAAAAATCATGCAGTTTTCCCCAAAAACAAAGTTCACCTCTAAAAATCCCTAAAATACCAATGCTTTCCCTCATTATTAAAGGTCTAAGGCCCATCCCCAAAGGCTAGAAAAAAGGTGGATACAGATAAAGACGGGACCATGTAACAATTGACTTTATTCCTTAGGAGACCTAATGAGACATAATACCCAGCTTGAAAACAAGACACAAGTTTGTTTCGGATGCCACTGGCACACATCTCTAGACCTACACTCTGGTTCAAACAGCATGTGAAATTTCAAATGACAATTACTCAGTCATTACTTGGTATTTTATTTTCAAATAACTTTTATTTTCTGCAGTAAAGTTTATTCTTTCTTAGTGCAGCAAATCTAGATTTCCGGATTATCCGGAATTGCAGGACCCCTGATTCCTATATGAACATATACGTACCTTGTTCCCATCTTGACGTCCATAATACATGGATCAGTAAAATGTTGCAATAGATCCTCGATCTCTATAAAATCTAAACATATATGTCAAGGATTATAAAATATGAAAGAATATTTTTTTTAAGTCTCATTGGCATACATACCATGTTTCGCAGACCCATTTGCATGAGATTGGTGACGGAAATGCAGGAGATTTCATTAAAATGAGGGAGATTTTCCTTGCTGAAACTTTAAACTTAAATTAATGAAGTTTATATGCAGGTTTCACTTATTTTACTTTTATGAAAATACCATGCATGCTTTATGAACCAATCTAAACAAACATTTGAGAACATTTTCATAATATAAACAAAATTATAAACTCACTGAGGAAAAGTAAATTATGAGCCAACATTAAATTCCCTTTAATAAACAAGTGGCACATGATACCTCATTACTGAGGGTATCCATATTGCCATGTAGTGAAGCAGTAGAAAGAAATGTAAAACATAAGCTAACATTTAATTCCCTTTAATAAACGAGTGTTTCTTGGTAACCTTCATCGTTTTGAATTTAATTGCTGTAAGACGCATTAACTTATTACTGTTTTCCTGGAACACTCACGTAATATCAAGACAGGTTAATTAAAACACGCAATAAAGTTGGACTTATCTGCTGAGATTGCTGGGTGTAATAACCTTGCAAAGGAACCGCGCCTACAAAAGACGCGAGTAGAATAGCAACCTCTGAACAACGGGAATGAATTCATCAATGAACTACTGAGACCATAAAATTAAATCCCCAAGACCAAATTTAAGAAATCATATCTGCCATGAAACCAAATCTGCAAGACCAAGAAATCAAGCCCGCTCAGTAACATCAGCAATACGAAACACAGTGACATTCTCTTTCACTTTCTAAATCAAATTAATGGCTCAACAAATTTGCCTGGCTAACAAAATTTACTAATGTCAAATTCATCTATTGCACACCAAAAATGAACAGTTTTACAGTACAGTCTATAAATTACACAATAAATTAAGTCTCTGTGTGACAGTACACTCATCCTCCAGATAGAAATCTAACACTAGCATTTATAGAGTATTGACTAAACTCGGTCAGGAAGATCAAGTGATGTACATCGTTTTCTCAGTCACAAGTTTCACATATTTTACAACAGTGTTAGTTGAGTGCACAAATGTCTATCAATGTGTCAGTGGCCTACAAAAACTCTTATAAGAAATGCGTTCAACTGAGACAGTCAGAGTGTGTGGCCATTACATTTTAGCCCTGCCTAATTGGCCAATAACCTCCGACTTTGAGGAAAGAGAAAGTTTGTTTCATACAAGGAATCTGAGTGCGTATCCTATCTCTTTCCATTTAAATTCTTTAGGTTCTATAACAGGCCCGGCGTATAGCACCGATACAAGCATTGGACTACCTCTGGATCACCAACCAGTTCATCTCTAGATGGGTAGGAAATAATGAGAAGCGTTGCTGAAATTTCTAGGGCTGAAACAGAGCTACAGATAAGCTGCGTATTGGGGTAATTACCCAATTCATTTTCTTAAAAATCGAACAGATTTTGAGAGGAGGGAGTAAGAAAAAGCAGAGACACTTTGACATACCTAAATATAAAATTGATGTTATAGTGAAAAGTAGTACATGAAAGATCATTTACCCTATGAGTTTTATTAAATACCCAATTAAAAGATGTCAAAACCCAAACAAAATTGAGACTTGGGGGATAAAATTCCCCGTGGACTAAAACCTGATCATCTGTAGCTACGCTGATATCAATAATATTTCTGCACATCAGATGTTTGAAATTCAAAAAATCTCTTTTTTACATCAAACTGAGGTATTGTAATACTATGTTGACATAAAAGGATACATTCTGAATTATATTCAACTTCTCGATAGAATATAGGAACAATATCTTGAGCCGTGTCCTCCATCAATGATTCGTACGCCTCCGTCTCGTTGTTGTCTTTGGTGTAACGTTTCTTCCATATTGTGTTAGGACCCGCTGGAGCAAAACCACCTGAAATACATGTTCAAATAAATTACCCCGCCGGTATCACAGTGGGTTGTCAACTGGGCCAGACCCCAGTATCACAGTGGGTTGTCAACTGAGCCAGACCCCAGTATCACAGTGGGTTGTCAACTGAGCCAGACCTCGGTATCACAGTAGGTTGTCAACTGGGCCAGACCCCGGCATCACAGTGGGTTGTCAACTGGGCCAGACCCCCAGTATCACAGTGGGTTGTCAACTGAGCCAGACCCCCAGTATCACAGTGGGTTGTCAACTGGGCCAGACCCAAGTATCACAGTGGGTTGTCAACTGAGCCAGTCCCCAGTATCACAGTGGGTTGTCAACTCGGCCAAACCCTGATATAAAAGTTTTACAGTGGGTTTTCAACTGGGCCAAGCCCCAGTATCACAGTGGCTTGTTAACTGGGTCAAACCCTGGAATTAGTTTATGTTGTCAACTGGACCCAACTCCGGTATCAAAGTGGGTTGTCAACTGGGCCAAACCCGGTATCACAATGGGTTGACAACTGGGCCCGACCCAGTAGGTTGTCAACTGGGCCAAACCCTGGTATCAAAGTGGGTTGTCAACTGGGCCAGTGGAAATCTTCTATTTTTGTTTCTAAAATGGTCCGCAAATATGAGGGGTGTTAAATAAATCAATGTTAAAAAAATCAATGTTACTAAAATAGTCTATAAATATGAGGGATGTTCAATAAATATTTGTAAATATGAGGGGTGTTTAATAAATAATTGTTGAAAACTACATTTTTTGAATATTTATTGAATACAGTTACACCCCATGTATCATGTCGAATGTACTGTATCAGGTAGGCTTTATAATGAGTAATTCAATTTAGATATAGGTTTGTGGCATCAAAATGTCTCACCAAGCAGTTGAAAGAGTTCAAGACGAACAATAAGAGAATTCAGCAACTTACCAGGATGACCAGCAAGTTGTATCCAAGTATTTTTTCTGTTTTTCAATATTGCATCACTGGCAGGAGCTGTCAGATCTAGGGCAGTCTGAAATGTAGAGCATGGCATAATTATCATGCATATAAAACTATCACACACTCAGAGTTATCACACACATACAGGGGTTCCATTTGACTCAGGAGTAGGGGTTTTGATTCTTGAAATTTCCGAAAAGCCACAAATTTGACCCTCAAGATTTTGGTTTGAAAGGTCATTTTCTCTTAAAATCATGGATATTTAGCCAATAAAATAGTAAAATTTAGTCAAAAGTATCAAAATGACCCTTTAGATTCTGAAGCCAGTGGAACCCCTTAATTATCACATGCATAGAATTCTATACACATGTAATTATCACAAACATAGAATTATCATACACATGTAATTATCATACACATAGAACTATCACAGGCATATAATAATCATACACATGGAATTATCATACACATAGAATTATCACTCAAATAGAATTATCACAAATATTTAAATAATCTGTGTTACTATTCTGAAAATGTCTGAAAATTGAAAATTAATGGTTAAACTGAAAAGGGCATTGCCAAAATTTACTATCCTGGCAGCTGATCATGAGGCGGGTGACAAAAACTGCTACATTTATGTTGAAAGTATTAAGTTGCGTGGAAAATTTAGTACTCATTCTCAGCTTGAGCCTCAAGGAAATCTCGTTAAAAATTGGTCGACAAATTACGTCACATACCATGTGGTATGTCCACACTGATCAATGAAATATAATTCATTTATACATATCATGTTCAACAAAGTCATGGTATTCATCTACATCCACAAAGTGAGCTAATATGACATATGAATGTGATATAAATAAAGAATATGTATTTCTAGCATGACCTATGATATTTAGCAGCCGAAGAACAACATTTAATATAACAAGTTGTAAAAACCACAGGCTCTCAGTGCAATTGCAACAAAAATTTATACTCTAAACACTACAAAAGAAATAGCAGTTGTTTTTCCTTAAGAGTAATCATTACTCTTACAAATGATACCCAGATTGTTCCGATCGGTAAAAAAATGAACTTATGGATATTATTGTACTCTTATACAAGCAAATTCAATTTAGAGTAAAAGACCTTGTTGTGTTCGGAGTATAATTTTTTGCTGGACCCTAAAATCGCCCGAGAGCCTTGTGGTATAACCGATGACAGTGTTAGGTCACTTTCTCTGGGTAATCTGGGTATTTTATTTACGTATAGTAAAATTGTGTTTATGACAAGGTAGAGTATTACTCTCCTGAGGTTACACTCCTTTAAGACTAGAGATGTTTGTAAAACACATGTATGACCCTCCCCCCCCCCAATGGCAGCCAAAAAATAGTCAGATATGTTAAAAGTCATGTGGCCCTTCACCTACTGACTCCAGAATCAATATGCGTCATCTATTGAAGAACCTCGGCCAAACCATTCTTTAGTTATTGATCAATAATCAACGGACCTACCAACCAACCTACTGACATAATCATAGTAAAATTACATATGTAAGTCATGTTACAATTGAAATGAGATATTCAAAAGTACATGTGTATACATCCTTTTATTTAACAATGGTTATAAGATTGTCTTTCTCAGATGTTTCTCAGATGCTTTTATATCTTTATCTTAACTTTTATTTTGTTCAATATGACATAATTTATACATGACGAGTATTAACTGTCTCTTATAACTCCAAAATGGAGTGGCAATGTGTCCTTTACTTATGTTAAGTACATGTAATAATTGTATGCGTAACATACTGTAAAATCATTATATTTTGAAGGATATGAATTTTTGTTGATTTTCGTTGTTATACTAAACCATGAAATCTAATGCCAACAATTTATTGAACTCCCAAACACATAGCAATTGGTTTTACCCTTCCATGTTTTGTCATTCACGCATTTACAACCCTACGAAAAATCACTCACCAAAATAGTCAAATAATCCATTTATTGTAGAATTAACATAATAGATGGGAGAAAATGCATCCAATTAAGACTCCATTATAAATTAATTGCTTATGTTTTGGTTTTTTTAAATGCCGAGCATAGCCTATATTTGCAAGTCAGCTTTCTGCTGAAATATGGCAGGCATATTATACGTGTGCCTCCACCCGAATTTGAAACCAGTTGGCCAGATTAGGTGGCAAGCACGCTAACCATTGAGCTACGGAAATTAATTGCTTATATTACATCATCTGAAATTTTCTTAAAATGAGGACAGGAGGAATGTTACATTTTTATTTTCAAGAAAAGAAACTGAACTCTTCTGGTTTCGACTTTAACCGGAATACCTTTTTGTTTGATTTTAAACAAATGGTACATCAAGGTCAACAGACGAAAACATATACACAACACAGCTTGGAACGTGAGAACGACAAAATGTGTGAAAACAAACCGTTCAAAAGATGTAAAATTTCATTTATTCTGGCCTTTGGGATAAAATACATAGTTATAAATAAGTTATTTATTTCATGACCTAGTACATCACTATAGTTGTGATGAAAATAAAAATACAGGTTAAAAAGAATATGACTTCTATTTGAAGCAAATTTGGATATTAAATCAAACTCAAATTGTTCATTCACCGATATTACTGTAACCATCAATCAAAACTAAAAACATACAATGTCATACTATACATGTTTACATGTACTTCATAAATTATAAATATAGTATAACCTCTACAGAGCGGCCCTCTGTAGAGCAACAACCTCTCTATAACACCTTCTTCATATAGTGCAATATATAACACAACCTATGGTATAACCTCTACAGAGCAGCCCTCTGTAGAGCAACAACCTCTCTATAACACCTTCTTCATATAGTGCAATATATATCACAACCTATGGTATAACCTCTACAGAGCAGCCCTCTGTAGAGCAACAACCTCTCTATAACACCTTCTTCATATAGTGCAATATATAACACAACCTATGGTATAACCTCTCCAGAGCAGCCCTCTGTAGAGCAACAACCTCTCTATAACACCTTCTTCATATAGTGCCATATATAACACAACCTATGGTATAACCTCTCCAGAGCAGCCCTCTGTAGAGCAACAACCTCTCTATAACACCTTCTTCATATAGTGCAATATATAACACAACCTATGGTATAACCTCTACAGAGCAGCCCTCTGTAGAGCAACAACCTCTCTATAACACCTTCTTCATATAGTGCAATATATAACACAACCTATGGTATAACCTCTCCAGAGCAGCCCTCTGTAGAGCAACAACCTCTCTATAACACCTTCTTCATATAGTGCAATATATAACACAACCTATGGTATAACCTCTACAGAGCAGCCCTCTGTAGAGCAACAACCTCTCTATAACACCTTCTTCATATAGTGCAATATATAACACAACCTATGGTATAACCTCTACAGAGCAGCCCTCTGTAGAGCAACAACCTCTCTATAACACCTTCTTCATATAGTGCAATATATAACACAACCTATGGTATAACCTCTACAGAGCAGCCCTCTGTAGAGCAACAACCTCTCTATAACACCTTCTTCATATAGTGCAATATATAACACAACCTATGGTATAACCTCTACAGAGCAGCCCTCTGTAGAGCAACAACCTCTCTATAACACCTTCTTCATATAGTGCAATATATAACACAACCTATGGTATAACCTCTCCAGAGCAGCCCTCTGTAGAGTAACAATTTCTCTCAAAATTTTCCTAAACTATATTAACTTTAAATTAAACCTCTAAACAATGGCCAATTTTTGCAGCTCCCAAAGGGTGTTGTAGTAATAATTATGTACCCTACATGCATAAACGATTCAAAGCATGGTATGTCCACACTGGGTTACAGAACAAAGGGATAAATGACACATTCTAGGGGATACAAACAAACAATGTGGTTTAAACCCATACCGACCAAACACATTGTTTTCACAACTAAGGTAACAATATTATCATAATATAACATCATTCTAAAGTGCAATGTATCTGTAGTGATAAATTAACATCATTAAAACACATATAAATCAACCCAATTAAAACACATCTACAAATAACTGTCAAGTGCTCCAATTGTTTTTCAACAAAACAACAAGAATGTCGTAATGGCAATTAGTATAATCGTCATCTAAAAATAGCACCAAGTATTGGACTTACATTTTTAATACAATATTATGCCAGTGAGCTTATTTATGATGGCAATATTTATTATGTCAATTGTCGTTTAAAAATAACATCAAGTGTTGACTTAAATTTTTAATACAATGATAAGAGGGCTGTGATGGCACTATATCGTTCACCTGATAGGTACTTTACGCAGTCATCAGGATCATTAAATATCAACAAGTTCATTAAGGTAGCACTATAAATGGATGGATGACGGACAAGAGTGATCACAAAAGCTCTGACACCTTGTCACTTTGTGAAAGGTGAGCTAAAAAGCACAGTGACCTTGAACTTACTGACCAAATGTTATTATACATATTATTCAGAAAGTTGACTTCACCACAGTATACAGCTTACCAAACTGTATAACCTCTCTCTAAATAAAGACATTCATTATTATTATTATATTATATTATTAATTTATCATACATGTGGAATGTTAATATACCTTCTTTCCTTTCCTTCGCTGTAATCCACGGAAGCAGTTCCACATACCAGAATCCAAGCCACTTACTCCCATAGTTGGGATAAATGTTCACAACTTGTTTACATAAGTCCAGATATAAATGATTCTCTACACAGTATATATCACACACAACCACTTGATTGTAACCCCAAGTTGTACAGTTACTATGAAAGTGTTTGTTTTAACACTATACTTATATCCATATAGATATAGTCATTCACCTAATCTGCTGTCCATTTAGTATCATCTACAGTTAAACCTAAAACAGTGGATGATAAAAGATAAATTGGATCGAGTGTCTGCTGAGAGTCTGCAGAATCCAGCCTACTATTTTTTCTGAGGAAGGGGACCCTACAATTTTACTCAGGGGTCCAACAAAATATATTTAGCTGGCTGTCCTGATAGGGCTTTAACCCCAGTCAAACAAGTGTGAACATATAACCACATTTTTGCCAAAATTCCAAAGGGGACCCCCACTCTGGATATGAACATAGTCTGTGAGGTTAGATAGGAGGTACTTGTAAGATCCCTGGCTGCATCATACCATTAACATGGCCTCCGTAGCTCAATGGTTAGCGCGCTTGCCGTCTAATCTGGCGACCCGGGTTCAAATCCGGATGGGGGCACACATATATGCCTGCCATATTTCAGCATAAAGCTGACTGGCAAATAAAGGCTATGCTCGGCATTTAAAAAAAAAAAAAAAAAAAAAAATCTCAAACAATGTAAAGCCATTTCATACGTTATCAAACCTATATTGAATTGATCCGATTCCAACATACAAAACCAGGCATTTTCGTTCTTTTTTTTCTAACACCATCCAAAACCAAATTCACCACATATGGAGGTCCTGCCAATATTCTATAAATGTCACAGATAAACTTAACATGTCCACCTCAGGAATCAATCCTAAAAGAGCTGGTGATAATTTATCTAAAAATAGCACACTACCCACTGTGCTGAGACAGATTGGCTGAATTCTAAGATTGCTGTAAATCACTTTATATTTGCATGATTGTTATTTGGCGAATTCTATCATCTAAGACTTTAAATGTTTGAGGATTTATGAATTTGCGTTCAAAGGTTCCATGATAGGTTTTGTAGACACTTTGTAAGGATTTCTACCCATTTAAAGAAAGAATTAGCAGAACTATTTGTTATGAAAGTAATATTTATTATTTACGCAAATTAATTCGCGGGAGACTTCTTTCACAAACAATAGTGATTAATAAAAACATGACAAATAGTACCCGACATGCAGTCTAGGCGAGCACATTTAACTTGTCACTAATTAATCCTTGTGTGTTTCCTTTATTGTATTGTTTAATGTGCTTAAGGCTATATATTTATTATGCCCGGATACACCACACACCACGGCACCCCATGTTAAGTCACAACATTATTATCTATTTAGATATCTTATTGATATAAGACATGGTTAATGTGAAACACAGTTCATGACTTCCTTGTTCATTGATCTGCTGATATTTAAAGGTTTAAGCAAGATATGAAAACATTCACCACAGACCACACATATCAGGGGTGTCAACAGGACCGAATTAAAAATCAGGAAAATCGTATGCGGCTGACCATTTTTGCCAAACATTTGAGTCCTTCAATGAAATTGTTTCCATAAGTTACTCAGTTTGTATTTAAAAGAAAATCGTTCTGAGCAGCTTAAAATTACCATAACTTTGCTATTTCTTGAGATATTTTCATCAAATAACTTTTATTTTGGTCAAAAGCCATTGCTCTTTCAGGAATGATAAATCCAGAATTCCGGATTAATCAGGAAAATTGACATCCCTGACATATATAGTCCAGTTAGGATATTGTGAGAGTGACTTTGTCGTTTATGTGTACACAAAAGTTTACAACCAGCTGATGATCATCAGGGTTCCAGCCCCAGATCAGCCAAGAAGTATGCTGGCCGATCTTCGGACGTCATTCAGAGTGGATCTGTGACCCAGGTACAAGACAGGTTGTAGTTGTACATCAAACCAATTACCAGACAGGAGGACAAGCACCTTATAGACTCAAACATTTACAGAATTTATGCATTTATATCACTGTAACCAAATGTACTCTACCTAAATTTATGAACATAGCTAAAATAGTTTTAAGCTTGAACTGTTTTTTGTTGGTTAAGTTAATGATCCATTAATTTTATCAGCATGTCTTATTTTTACTAAATAAGTCACATTTAGACATCACATAGAAGCAATGCCGACAAAATCTTAAAAATGCAAAAAATAAGAAAATTGATAATTTTACTTGATGAAAAGCTAAGACTATATATAGGTGAACGTGACATAAACAATAACTAGTACCACCTGGACGATCAAAGTTAGCCACAAACAAAGAAAAATGATGTGCTGTCGAAATAATGACGACACATTATTAAAATCTGTTAAATTGAATCATTAGGTGAGAATTTTATATTTTGTTCGGAATTAGAAGCATGTTCGGATTAAGGTGCACCCGTTCTATATATTATATATATGCAACTTTTAAATCACTTTAATATCATTGTTTATCATTTACTTTCAATGGATTATGGAGATTTTTCAGTGAAAATAACAGTGAAAATAACAGTGAAAATAACTGAAATTACCACTTTGTTATTTTCACTGTTTTAGAAGCTGGTTCCAGTATCATGCAGAAAATGAAATGTAACGTCAACGGCACCGGGCTTTAAAATATGCATTACCTAATCATGACGCCATGACGTTCTAATTTCGACGTGATTTTTTCAATTAAGCACATATTTAAGAGGAATTGAGGCATATAATAAACAGAAAATTTGTTGATTTTTGGTGTAAGATCAATCTTATTTCAGTGGGGAATAATTGTACAAAACTGGAAAATATGAAGAAGACACTACTGAGTTATGGTTTGCTGGACTAATTGGTAACTTAATATTGGTGAAGAAGTCATTATAATGTAATTGATATGTTGACAGAATGCCGGGCTTGGTGACTGGATGCCAGGCTTGTTGACAGAATGCCGGGCTTGGTGACAGAATATCGGGCTTGGTGACTGGATGCCGGGCTTGGTGACTGGATGCCGAGCTTGGTGACAGGAAGCCGGGCTTGGTGACAGGATGCCAGGCTTGTTGACAGGATGACAGGCTTGTTGACTGGATGCTGGGCTTGATGAAAGGATGCCGGGCATGGTGACTGGATGCCGGGCTTGGTGACTGGATGCCTGGCTTGTTAACTGGATGCCGGGCTTGGTGACTGGATGCGGGGCTTGATGACAGGATGCCGGGCTTGGTGACAGGATGCCGGGCTTGGTGACTGGATGCCGGGCTTGGTGACAGGATGCCTGGCTTGGTGACTGGATGCCTGGCTTGTTAACTGGATGCCGGGCTTGGGATCACATGAGGTGATCATGTTTGATTACAGTATTGTAACACAACTAAGAAACTGTTTTAATGATCTTGAAATATTTTTAACAATGCCAAATTAAATCAATGTAAACATGCCAAATTGAATCAATTATAAACAGAGGAAAAAATTATTTTCCATTGAACAGATTCTTGTAAGTTACGATGTTAGTAACGGACAATTACTCTGAGGTAGGTATGGCTTTCTCGTAACAATAGACACTATATATATCTATCCACTGAACGTTAATTGTTATATACTTAATGTAGTCACGATTTTCATGATGAAGATAGCTTTAAATAACGACACTATAAATACACAAAGGACACACAGCATTATGTTGTGCAGACAGCATTGTAATGAAGCATTAATTGCATTCCTCAGGTTTCCTGGTTGCATACTGGTATAAATTATGTTCCACTCACGTAATTTTTATACACTCAAACCTATATTAAAGACCATCCGCAAACTAAGACCACTATTTAAAACACTTGTCCCCAAAGACCACCTGTATAGAAATACCACATTTCACAACACTTGTCTCCGAAGACCATCTTCAAACAAGACCACATTTCACAACACTTGTTTCCAAAAACCACTTTCAAACAAGACCACATTTCACAACACTTGTTTCCAAAAACCACTTTCAAACAAGACCACATTTCACAACACTTGTTTCCAAAAACCACTTTCAAACAAGACCACATTTCACAACACTTGTCTCCAAAGACCACCTTCAAACAAGACCACATTTCACAACACTTGTTTCCAAAAACCACTTTCAACAAGCCCACATTTCACAACATTAATTTTGTTTCCATGTGTGGGACTACATCAGTGCATATCAAACTTTACTAGAATTTAACATCTGCATCATGTTAATGTAGATCAAACTCCACATCAATGATCATATATTCTTAAAAAATACATTTGACAGACCATCATTCTGTAATCTTGAAATTATGATATGTTGGAAATTCAAGGCATTGAACGCAGGACTGAAGGCACACTTATTACAGCACACACTCAACCAAGGTCACTCACTATACACAGTGTATAAACGAGTCAACTTCCGGATAATGCAATAAGGAGTACACATTGATATATAGAGTCTTGCAATAAGTCATACAGTGATAGGAAATTACCGAATGAATCAATCACAATAAGTCATACAAGTTGAATTGTATAGTATCCCAATAAGTCGTACAGTGATTTGGTTTATACGCGGTGCTATAGCCAGTACAGCAGCAAGGCTGATCAAATCCAGTACATTAATTTAGCATAGGTATAGTCCATTTACTCAGGTCTGTCACTTGTTTACAAATATTGGAATGTTATAACATAGTATTTTTACAGTTTTGAACATTTTAATCTGTGGAAAAGGCAGTGAAAAATTATGTATAATATGACCCAGTACATTATAAATACTGATTAGTGAATCTTGGCCACTATCTGTAATTTCAATATAATTATGTTATAATATTATTATACTACCTTACACATCAAAATCACCCACATAACACTTTCTGGGGAAAATATTATCATTTACACACTTCCTGATTTACACATAAACTATTCAATTCAATTCAATTAGCAAATCGATGCTAAAACAGCTTTGTGTAAAATATTATTATCTGATTATTTTATCTTTTTTTGATTTTCACTTTTAAATTTCAACACAATTCTTTTCACACATCAACAGTATATTTTACATTAATCCATCTTGATCTACAGTCACATTCAAATTAATTATAAAATTCTGTCAAATATCGATTTTTAACTCAATTATTACACAATACACTCAGCAAATAATGTAGGATATTGTTATGACAGCGTGATCCCATGTAAATAATACAATACAATTGTAGTTAATTGACAATTAGCAAGTCAAATATATTTCATGTTAAATAAGTCCGGATATATGTTGTACATTCAACAATGTATAACACTTGTAATAAAATATGCACATTCTATCTACTTGAATAACTATCTTGTCCACAAAACACACCACTCCTGTCAAATAATTTATAGTATAACATGGCTAGTCACACCTTTGTCCCTGATAACATTACAGTAAAGGCCAAACAAATAGATATAAAATAAAAGGCCATAAATTTTTATTTTTTTAATTTTAGGTTAACAGGCAATTTGAGAACTTTTTGCTATTGGGAAGAGAGAATAGAAAAATAACAACTTCTGAGGCCCTTCCTTCTGATGCCCTGTCAGAGGCCAAGGTCACTCAAACAACACCAGTTTTAACAACCCCAGGTGAGTGCATGACCTCTAGCCTTTTTGGCCCTCTCCTTATTTTTCCTTTTCCAGACAGCAATTTTTTTTTTAAAAATTCCCATAAACCTGATTTTTAAAAAAATCCCATAAACCTGAAAATTACGAGTATGTGGCCTTATATTGATTCAGGTCATTTTTGACAATAAATTAAAGTTTGTATTTCCTTTTGAAAGAATAAAAATAAAAATGTAAAAAAATGCAATCTCCTACATTTTTACTTAAGAAAAATCATTGTAAATTCGGCTGTTGCCCTCCTCAAAGTTTGTTCAATTATAACCATTGTCAAGTTTATACAGCACTTTTAGGTCGGGTCCGAAAAACTTTCGAGTCCTGAACCACACATAATTTGTTCATATTGGTCTTACCATCATTGTTATCATTTACAGTACTGTAAGTTGTTTGTTTAAGCAATGATGTAAGAGGAAATAAATGTTGGTTTAATACATTGTAGTACATGTGTGTGCATACCAGGGGCTTTGGTATATTGACCAATTCATTTTACTGTCGATTCAAAGATATCTGTCAAAACCGCCAGAATGTTCCATTTCTGAATAGGTAAATGTATGTATTGACCAATCAGCGCTCTTATTTTACTCATACCACCTTTGACCATTTCTTTATGTATTAAAATAAGCTTTGAATCATTCATGAATGTCTTAGCGTGAATCGTTAAATGCAAGGTATCAGCATATTTGTGATGTTCATAATAAGGGTTCGAATCCAGTCGGATGCGTTTTTTCCGCGGTTATTTTTATAATATTTTTACTGATGTTTTCATACCTACGAATTAATGTCATCATATTATTCTTTGTGACAAAAGAAGCTAGCTTAATATGGATATGCTACATTTTTTGTTGAAATGTGCTTAGCATATACTGAATGCGGTAATTTCCAGCTTCATAGGATGAACTCAATCATGGTGTGCTGGAATACAATTCATCATAATTATGTATGTAATCACCGGAATTAGCAAAATCATTAGTATACATTATAATTTAAGCAAAAAATTAAAAACTCTAGGCATTGTTGGGATTTGAACTCGCAGTGAATTGTATATTTTTTTCAAAATAAACTCACAAAACCATGACAGTTAACCACTCGACTATAGGGCCATTAAAGTTTTGACCATTTAAATGTATTAATGATGTCAGGACTTAGTCCTGACACACCTGTGAAAATCGATCTTGTTGAATGTTTGTTTACGCGGTTGTGACCGATAACTTTGAATCAACTTTAGATATATGTTTATTATTTATAATTATACACTTCATATAAACTTAATATTTATATATTTATTTGGGTTTACTCAACGAGTTTTCAGTCATATAATACGATGACACAGGAAAATCAACATTTTCATGGAATTGGATGACCTGTCCTGATCGGGAATTTTGGTTTCCAAAACTAAAGGATTTTTGCATTTCACATAATTATCTCATGTGTAACATGTTGATAAAAACAAAAGGGCCATTATCGCCCCTTTTTGCTAATTTAGCTAAGAAATAAAAGAAGGCGGAAATTAGCAACTTTATATGACCCTGCAATACTTATTTTTATCTTGAGACTTCACATGTAGCTATACCTCTCATGATCATTTACACAACTTTCATTTTGAAGAGGACAGTATGTCTTATAAAGGTAATATTCGTTGACATTGACCATGAAGCTTTGACCCCTAGATGACCTTATAGAGATAACTGAGATTTTAATTTGACTTTGATTTTATCGGAGAGACGATTTCTGACCACATTTCATCAACGTTAAGCCAAAACTCACTTTATCATATGCAAGAAATTGTTGGGACATTTTAAGACAAAAACCAGTTTTAGACTTAAAACAAACCTATGGTGCAAATCCCCCAGATTTGAGCCAATGAGTTTTACTAACATTTTGAAAAAGATTTTGCCTAAATTTGTGTCAGTTTTTTTGAAATTATGCAGTGGCATACTGACCGTACGTTTTCAGAACCCAGTTTGTAGTCAGATTACTGGTAAATGTATTAATAATTAAAACCTCTTTAAATCATGAAAGAGTCTAATATTTGTTAGATAAAACCTCTTGAAACAGTTACGTCCACTATTTTTGCAAATTAATGTCAACCCAAATACTTAGGAATATTCCGTCTAATTAAGCTAATGGACAAATTGAAAATATCATGGTCTATCAGGAACTTAAGAATCATGTAGGTGAAGTGAAATATTTAAAGGTTAACTTATGATAAAATTACACAATTTTATTTAAACAGTACCAAGTGACACAGACAGGACGAGCTTTAATCTAAAGCTTATTTAGAGCATTAATACTATAGGTGAGCTATTATTACACATTTATTGAATCAAAATTACTGTATACTATGTATTGTTACCAAACACAATTGCTTTTCAGGCCCATATAGCCATACTGAGGTACATCAGGGTAATGTCTCAGTGAAAATTTAACAAAATGAGCATGTAGCCTCTTTTGAATTTTGAAAAGCTGCCTCAAATACCGTATACCCTGGAAAATATTTGCCTCTGCGCTTTTTTGCTTGCTCTGGATTCGGCTGTGCATTTGGTCAATTACTTTTAAAACATGTTCTCATTGGTTGACCAACTAAGTGCGTTTATAACATCATATCTAGGGAAACAATCAATATAAACAAGTCAATGAGAATTGCAAGCAATACAGAAGTCCCCTACCGGTTTGAAGCCATGACCTTTACATTATTTTCAATGCTACTGTTGCCATAGCAACAACAATTCCTGTCAAGGTGAAGTATTAATTAATAGGTGTCATCCCAACATTGATTTCTATGCATATACCATAAACTGTCAACATAGCATTGATAATTTTTTGGTTTATACAAAGATCCAGTTAAAGGGAAGTAATTAAAATATTTCTGTATTCATAGCAACCACAAAATGTGTCAGAATAAAAAATATTTAAGTGTATACAATCTCCTTACAGACTCCTTTCCCTATACCAAGTTGCATACCCCTAGCTTGTAAACTGTTTGAGTTATGGCAGGATCCCACATTTTGAAGTATTTCCGTATCCATAGCAACCACAATTTTTGTCAGAATCATACAATTTTTAGACATGCATAATCCCGTTATTGCCCCCTATATACATATCATGTTTCATAAACCTAGCTTAGAAACTGTTTGAGTTATACCAAGCAGAAGATTTCAGCGGACGGAATGACGAACGAAGGGCAAACCTTAGAATAGTCCACTCCGGCGTAAACACCGGTAGGGGACTAATAAACCTTAATTTATATGGAATACATTAGGTATCAGGGTAATAATAATAAATGGAATATAATTAAGTGTTCTCCACATGGAGGTAGTTTAAAGTTTTAAATCATTTATTTATAATACATCAAAGCAGCTACTCATCAGCTTTCAATTACCATCACCATCCAGTAATGATACGGCATATAATAAACACAATGTTATAATGACACCAGGTGATGCAATGAAACGTAATTAAAAAAACATAGAATACACAAACACAAACAAACTTTGAAATTTAAATGATATCTAAAATAGAAAACTAATTAGTTTTAATAGCAGTCTAAATGCAGTACTTTGATAATAATTATTATGTAAATGTTATATAAGTACATGTATATGCGCAATAATGCATTGACCTTGGTTACCGAATATTTAAGTAAGGAATACATTTCCTTTTCAATGCTTGCAACTTTATGTCAAACAAGAAGGGTTTTCACACAAACAATATCTGTCTCTCACAATGGGCCATAATCTGACCTAAAATTCCTGATAATAATTATTGGTTAAGCATGAACGTAGGCTTGGTACCATTTAGGATCGTGTGAAGTTTCATTGAAATCTGACCAATGATTATGGAGAACTAGCGCAGACAAACTTTGCAACATCCATCCTTACGTCCAGCACAAAACAGTATGTGGTAGACTTATAAATGAGCCGTTCTCCAGGAAAACCAGGCTTAGTACCAAATCAGAAAATACAACGCCATCTACTCTCCACCTTCAACACCAAAAAATAGAATTTACAGACACTGAAAAACTACTAGGAATCTATGTAGACAACAATCTTAAATGGAAAACACATGTTCAATCAACTATCAAAAAATGTAATTCACAACTTTACTTGCTTCTTAGAATTAAACAGTATCTTAATCTTCACTCTAGGAAACTTTTCTTTAATGCATACATACTGCCACACTTGGATTATTGCTGTACTATTTGGGGAAACTGCAGCAACGAGCTACTTTCTGATGTCATCAAATTTCAAAAAAGAGCTGCTAGAATAATCTTAGACAAAAGTTTTGACACACCCTCAAATGAATTATTTAAAGAACTCAATTGGATGTCCTTTGACCAACGTATTAAGTACAAAAAAGCAATACTCATGTATAAATCTATAAATGAACCAACCTTTCCAGTGTATATGACAAATAAATTCCAAACATTAAGTGATAGACATAACCTAAACCTTAGATCTGTACAAGATGCAAAGCTTATTATACCAAAACCTAAAACAGAACTCTTCAGAAAATCTTTTGCTTACTCTGGTCCAAAAATATGGAATGACATACCAATACATATTCGAAATGCAGAAAGTCAAAGTAAATTTCAATCTGCTTACATCAAATGGCAATTCTCCAATTAAAATAACAGTCAATCAAGAATTTAAAAGGAATTACTCCTGAAAATAACTATGATATTATAGATAGTTTACTACTATCTTTTAACTATCCCTTACTCTTACTCTACAATGACAAATTATGTATTATATGAAATCTCTTGTGCATGATGTATCATTATATATTGTTTCTTTTACATATTGTTTTGTCAAGAACTGAATATTATATCATGATAAAACCATTAATGATCTAAAATTACTTTCTTAAACACATCTGATCTTTATTACTATGATGTTTGTGTATATATGTCTTGTATGTTTTACTGTATATTCTTATGTTATTTCATATTTTACTGTATATTCTTATGCTATTTGCAAATGTTGAGGCCCACATGGAAGATCGGGAAACCGAATGTGTCAGCCTCGTTAAATAAAGACGTTACTTACTTACTTACTTACTTACTTACTTAGTGACAATAAAAGCTCCGCGAGTCGCATGTGTCGCCTGACGAAATGCACATTTGTCATGGAAAACTATCCAGTATAGGGCTACCTATCAGACTCACAAGAGTTCTCTTGTCATCTGAACTAAAAACGACAAAGCGATGCTCTGGACAAAAAAATGTCCTGATAAAATCAATCTGAAGGGAATCATTCAAACACTACATAAGCTAGAGTTATGATTCTTGCGCACTGCACTTCATGTCACAGCAAAGAAACATGCATTCCTATTTTTGAGTCATTAATAGTTATGGTGACAAAGTTATGCCACGGACAAGAAATGCTTATAAAATCAATCAAAGGGAAAAAATTGAAAAATGGCACGAGGTAGAGTTACGTTTCTTGTGTACTGCACTTGGACTTTTGGTAAGAAACATGCATACCAAGTTTCAAGTCATTCAACCTCATGGTGACAAAGTTATCCTCCGGACAAAAAATGCTCAAATTAAATCAATCTAAGGGAAGTAATTAAAAAATGATGCAAGGCAGAGTTATGGTTCTTGCGCACTGCATTTCGGCTTATTGCAAGAAACATATATACAAAATCTTGAGTCATTTGAACTTAAGGTGACAAAGTTATGCTCCGGACAAGAAATGCTCTAATAAAATCAATCAAAGGGAAATAATTCAAAAACTATGACAGGTAGAGTTATGGTTCTTGCGCATTGCACTCCGGCTTATTGCAAGAAACATGCCTATCAATTCTTGAGTCATTTAAACGTAAGGTGACAAAGTTATGCTCCGGACAAGAAATGCTCTAATAAAATCAATCAAAGGGAAATAATTCAAAAACTATGACAGGTAGAGTTATGGTTCTTGCGCACTGCACTTCGGCTAATTGCAAGAAACATGCATACCAAATCTAGAGTCATTTGAACTTAAGGTGACAAAGTTATGCTCCGGACAAGAAATGCTCAAATAAAATCAATCAAAGGGAAATAATTCAAAAACTATGACAGGTAGAGTTATGGTTCTTGCGCACTGCACTCCGGCTTATTGCAGGAAACATGCATACCAATTCTTGAGTCATTTGAACTTAAGGTGACAAAGTTATGCTCCGGACAAGCAATTTGTAACACCGCCGCCGCCGCCGCCGCCACCGCCGCCGCCGCCGCCGCCAAAGTAACACCTATATGTCGCCTTTTCAGGCGACACAAAAATATTAAAATCATGATAATATAGTAATATACACTCGGCAAAACTTATAAGTACACACTTGTTTATTTGCCCATAGCTCCGTCAATGCTTGCATGATCGTGCTGAAAATTTCAACATATGTAAATTGGATATGTAGAGTTACAATACAATCCATGTTTTTAACATGTTTATAAGTTTTGCCGAGTGTAGTTATAGTAAGACAAGTCTCTTTTGAATAGTTTCTGAAAGTTTGAGCAAAATATAACATCAAATTACAAAATTACAGACTTTTCAACGTAACCACTCCCCCTTTGTTGGTGACGTCGCAAACGTCATTCAAACGTTATTTGACGTTACGTTAACAAGAAGTTCATAAATCCAGTATTTGATGAGTTCTTGACGTAAACTTTTCAAAATTGTATTATATTCCTTTTTTAATAAAACATATCTAAATCGTGAATTTTAGCTTTTAGAGAAACGTAGCAACTGTTTTCCACCACTAACCCCTCATTTTCTCAATATGGATACTCTTCAGAAATTGGTCACCATAGCAACGACATAAAATATTTTAACATGATTGATGAGAAAAAAATAAATCTAAGACATTGTTCTATATTATCCAAGAATTTAAACTAAAATCAAAGACCATGACGTTTTTGTCATGTAGGAGGGTTTTCTTAACCTTATTACATAAATACTAATACAATGTCACTAAGCCCAGTTTTCCTGGAGAACGGCTCAAATATATTATGATAGGTTATGACTTGCTGCTAGGGTAGACTTACCCCTGTAAGCATGTTTTCATATATTTTGATATGATCTTTTCATTGTAATTTTGCAATATCTCTGAATCATTGTACTGACTCTAGGAAACATTAAGCAAATTTTGAAAAACAACAAAAGGGCCCTAAAACGCTCACCTGGTCATGCAATTTTGGCATAATCAGCAAAATTGGCATAGTATGACCTTATATACCAGGGATATAGTTTTGGCAATATGTTCCATCTATTACCGAAGTCATCACCTAGATTTTACAGAGACCAACATTCTGACAAGGATTCTTACATGTTAGGTCAAATATGTGACTGGAGCGTTATCAAGGTTTTTTAAAAATTTCATTTGGCTCGGTGACTTAGTTTTTCTACCCTTGACGACCCAGATGCTAGCTTGGCCAGGATTTTACAGAGATAAACATTGAGACAAGGTTTTATTTACATATAGTGAAAACTGTGACCTACATCTAGATCTTGAGTGTTTATATATTTATACTTGAGCTCAAGTGACCTAGAGAACTATGAGCTCAGGTGACCTTGAGCACTTTGAGCTCAAGTGAGCTAAAAATTGTGAATTTTACCATGGCAGCATCTTACGTTAAGCCACTCTAATCGTAGCCTAGGCATTTTACTGAGAATTTCCTGGTCGTTCATATTACATTCTCCAAATGTCAACTTGAAATTGCCTGCATCATTTCCAAGAACTGTTTAACAGTTCAGTTGTTTTATCACATGCTATATATAGTGAACAGTTTCATGTACCTAATGAATTCTATAACATCCTCATAGTAATTACAATCAATGAACGTTGTCTAGTTTCCACACATTAAACATCACAGACAATACATATACAGGGTGTTAAAAAAGTTTGTTCACAATGTTTAAGTTTCACTAGTTTATTTTCCGGATGTCAGAAGAAAGTACAATTTTCAGGTTAAATTCCAGAGGGTTCTACTATTGCTCTATTCTTTTGAGCATTAAATGAAGCTATTTGTGTAAGAAATTGAGTACATGGCTCAGATAAAATTTAGTATGAATTTAAATTTTGAGAACAAACTTTTTTAACACCCTGTATATAATCTTAATAAGGCTCATCTTGCATCATAGGTATAATGAACATGGTCGAAACATATATAATACATGTATACATAATGTCCAATCCTACAAATAAGAAGCATGTCTGTTTTGGATGCAATTAAAATGTGTCCCTACACCAAAACTTTGCCCTCTGGGTAAAATTCTGCTTTTGAAACTTCAAATAACCATAACTTTGTCAATTCTTTGAATTTCCAGATTATACCAGAATTGTAGGACCCCTGAATAAAGGGGAAGGGGGTGTTTCAGCATTGTTTCCGTGAACAGATCCAGAGGGGGACTGATTTAAACATGAAAACTGTTTGAAGACGACCATAATAATTTTAACCTTTAACATTTCATGCTCAGACAAGACTTAAAAGTTGAAAAATAATGTATAATTATATAAGCACAATTTTCAACGAACGAACTAACGAACTAACGAACTAACGAACGAACTTAAGTAACTAACTTAACTTAACTTAACTTAACTTAACTTAACTTAACTTAACTAACTAACTAACTAACTAACTAACTAACTAACTAACTAACTAACTAACTAACTAACTAACTAACTAACTAACTAACTAACTAACTAACTAACTAACCTAAACTAACCTAAACTAACCTAAACTAAACCTAAACTAAACTAAACTAAACTAACTAACTAACTCTAACAAACTAATTTATTAAATGAATTTGAGGATTTTTTTTATTTTATTCATTAATTTAACAGGAAATCAACATCATAGAGCAATGGTGAGGTAAAACAAATCTCTGTAGGATAATATTACCAGAAATAAAGTATATTTATTCAATAATTATCAGAGACTCAGCAGTTTCAAGCAATTTGTGAAAGTCGTGGTGATGATTAAATTGATAGAAGTTTGAATCGACTCATTAAGGTAATGGTGTCTGGGGATATTCATGAAAGTTGAAGATTTTTTTATTAATAAAATCATGATAAAGGCACCACAAGGAAGTTAAATGGTACTGCTGATAATGGACCAATGTTTTTGCCATATATTTTTCTACAGTGGTATGATGACACACGTAGCATGATTATTTATTCTAAATATAAAACATTCAGGTATCATACTACACCAGCATATTTATATACACCACAATATATCAAAGTCATGACCAGGAAGAGATGTGAGATTTCAGGTGTATTTGAACCAATCATGGAACTGTTTTCAACGGTCACTAAAAATTTCTGGAACGGTTTTCAGTGTTTACCACTCAACTATATATAGTCGACACTGAGGCATATGAGTGACTGATTAACGAAATCACATGGAACTGTTTTCAATGGTCATTAAAAATTTCTGAAACGCTGTTCAGCATTTATCACTTATCTATAGATAGAGTCATTACACTCAAGCATATGAGCCACTGACTAATGAATCGGTCCCTCATATATATGCCTGGGTTACGACTCTACAATTAAATATGGCTGTAGGCGTTTCTTAATTGAAATGGCTTGTTTGTTGCTTCGACTGAGACAGTCTCATTTATATAATATACTGAACAACACTAAGGGCTACAAATCCAAGACAAATTTGTCAACATTGGAAAACAAAAATAGCCGTAAGTATTTCATTTCTATGAAACATACGCCAGTCTAAGGGAAAATATGTTAGCATTCCATAAAACGTAGGATCCTTATCAGCAGCTTGGCCATTTTTTCCAGCACCCTGTGAAACCTTGAAAAGAAAACGGCCTGAAACTGTAGTCCGATCGCATACAACCGCTCTGAAGGTTTCACAGAGTGCTGGTAAAAACTGAAAGTAAGAAAGAATTAACCCTAGGTACCCAGTCTAACATGATTTTGAGACGCGTTCAGCTTGGTGGCACCTAGGTTACAAAGCACTGGAGATGTGTCTTTTATATCTATACTTATAATACCTATATTTCCAGAATGTTATTTTCATCTTCATCAAGTTAATGTGGGTATCTGATTACTAAATTTTCACCATGAAAAGTTGATACTGTGGTAAATATTGTACTTCTGTTACCATGGTAACGTGAGAATGCCAAAGAAATAATATGTTTTGTTAAATGGGAAATGTACAAATAACTATAGCAAGAATAGCATTTGTGGTTTAAATTCTAGAAATATTAGAAATATAGGATTCATCATGAGCTGTCTTTGGAGATCAACATTTCTTAATTGAGTCTAGAAACACAGATTATTAAGCAAGCCTGTGGTCAACTTCAAATTATTTTTTTTCTGTGGCAAGTTTAAGAAATGTTAATCTCAAAAACAACCAATAAAGGATTCTTTTTATCACATAACCATAGTTACCTAGTAAAAACAACGTCTCAAATATCAAATTTAAGCCGACAAAGTCACGTTTTCGTGCAGAGATACCAATAATAATTAACAACTTAATTTAAACAATATTTTGTTAATATGAGTATCTGATTACTTTTCACGTGAAAATTGGATACCTTGGTAAATATTGTACTTCAGTTACCACAGTAACACAATAAAGCCAAAGAAATAACATGTTTTGTTGAGTGGGAAATGTTACATAAACAAGTATAGCAAGAAAAGCATTTCGCTGGCTTAGAATTAGAAGTGCTATACTTACGACCTTATAAGACTGATACAAATATTTAAAAGCTGCACCTCAAGGCACTTCTTATGATCATATTTTCATGAAAATCGGAAGTGGTCATGTTTACCAAACTGAAGTTTAAAAAGCTTCTTCTTCCATAAGTAAAAAGTAGTTTTCAGACAGTTTTTTCTTGTTTTCTCAAAATATTGATTTTGTACTGACGACCTTCTAATTCTAAGACAGCGATTTGTGGTCTAAGTTAAAGAAATAATAAACAACATAAAGGTCATTCCAAGAATACCTGAGATGATAGATAACATCTACAAACTCTAAATAGATATCATAATAATTGGCAACTTTATATCAACAATATTTTCTTATACGTTCCAAGGAAACGATTTTCCAAGGACACAATGGACAGCAATTTCTTTCTTAGTGCAAACAATCAAGAGATAACCAAACGATAATAATCTATTGGTACAATAAGTGCTTGCTGCACGCTACCTTGCACAGTTTGACTTGGTGTGCCATGTATATAAACAGCTACCATAGTCATGGGTGCAGATTCCGAGGACACAATGGCCATCCATTTTTTTCGTAATGCAAGCAATCAAGAGACTACCAAATGATGAAGGCATTATTATCTGGTACATGTATGTGTAGCAGTCAACACTCAACAGCAGAGCAATAATATTAAATATTGGTACATGTATTTTAAATTTGTAGGTTCAAACATATACAAGTTACCTTACAAATTCTTCCAAATGCATTTAACTCTTAACACTTGTACATTTATATTTAAATGTATTAAAATAGGTAAAGATTTGAAAATAGGTAAAGATTTGAAATATTGAAGGAAATTACGCTTTAATTGATATTTATAATTTCATACTAATTTTCTTTACATTAGGTCGATTGTGAAACAAGTTTTTTTTTTAATTGATATTAAACACTCTCAACACCTCATTTCTGATGGTATCCATTGCAACGAGGGTAACAATGAGAAAACGCTGAATAATTTACAATTGTACCTCCGATTTTGTATTCAGCTTTACTTAGACTGATCAATATAAGAGATTATATCGCTGGCTTAGAATGAGAAGGTCAGAAGTGCCACTTACAACCTTATAAGACCCATGCATACTTGAAATCTGCATCATAAGGCACTTCTTATGAGCCTATTTTCTTGAAAATTGGAACTGGTCATGTTGACCAAACTAAAGTTGAAAAAGCTTGTTTTCAGACAGTTTTTTCTTTTTCTCAAAATAGCGTTTTTGTACTTACGACCTTCTAATTCTACGTCAGCAATATACCGGTAAGAGGTGAAATGGTTCTATTGAAATGTGCCAGCTCATCACTGGAAACAATAGCTGGTCAACTGTCAAGCCTACATATCTGTCACCTCCTGGCATAATATAACAATGTGACTCACATGTAAGATAAAACATTGACACAATCAACTATCATATTACAACAGAAATAGATTGTTATGTTACCAGTAGAAAATATAAGTAGGAGGGAACCAGAGTTTTTTTATCACCATGACAATGACACAAGCCACAAAAAAGCCACGATTATATATAGCATGGACACCAGGGTACTGTTTTATCAAAGCACTTACGAAAATCTTAAACTTACGTTCAAATTTAAATTCTAAATTTTTCTTTAAAACCTAAATGTTGGTGGCGGATATTGTTTGTACGAGTTCCTTGACTGAATGTTAATGAGTATGAAACAACCCTTTATCACACCTGATAGCTGTTAAAGAGCTACAAAGAAATTAAATTTGAACGTAAGTTTACGTTTGTCGTAAGTGCTTTGATAAAACAGTACCCTGATACCTGATTACATGATATAAACACAGCACCAAGAACATGTGTGTAGTATACCATATTATTAGTTGATCAAGAACATTTATAGTAACTGAAGTTCTAATGGGGCATATTGCCTAATTCTGAAAATAATATTCAAGGTTGTTTCGGGGGCCATTAGCACACATCCCTACACCAAAATTCAGTTTCTAACACGGTTCTCTCTTTAAATTCAGCTGATAGTGAAACATTGTCAATTATTTGAATTTATTCACTAAATAACTTAAAGTTCATTCTTTCTCGTGCAGCAAATCAGGATTTCCACATTATTCCGCATCTGTAGGACCCCTGACCTTGTCTCATTCAGCAACTGTTAAGCAACCACCTGTACTTATTAGCCAACATGATAAAACCCTGAATCAGCTATTTATATATGAAATAAACAATTAAACCAACCAACCACCTGCTCCAAGCAGCCACATTGGTATCCCTAGACTGACAACAAAGAACTGGTAAGACAGTTTACTACGAACCACAACAATTGTAATTGTTCATCTTTAAATGACAGTGTAGTAAAAAGTAATACCATGTGACTCTGACATCACTAAAGGCTACAAATCCAAGACAAAATTTGTATGTTTCATAGAAATCGACGAAGAACAAAAAATACTAAGGCTATTTTTGTTTCCGAAGCGTAGCAAATGTTAACAAATTTCGTCTTGTATGTGTAGCCTTTTGTGATGTCCAAGTCACATAGTATTACTACACTGAATGAGTTGAGAGTCTAAAGTCTCACATGTTACAATATTGGTACACTAGCAGAAAGCGAGTATATTGAAAGCCTTATAATGAGGAGGTGGAGGCTAATGGAGACTGAGAGGGTAGCAGATGGGTAGTACAGGACATGCTTCAGACATATAACTCTTCACCATACGCACATGGAGACTCACCAATGCCAGAAGACTTGCGAATGTTGCGATGTCCACTTTTGATACAGTTTCAATTGAATCCGATTGTTCAGGCTCTTGCTGTGGTTGTCGTTTCTTTCGTCCTTTTCGTGAAGCCTTTCTTCGGATAACTGAACACTTTCTACAAATCGCTTCCTTTTCTGTCAACTCTGGATCGACGTGTTTAAGCACGTCTTGGCCTGGCTCATTACATGATGCACACATTTTGTACCCGACCATATTAGGAAATTTAGTATACCTACGACCTTCAGCGAAAGATATTGTATGCGCCGTTACACATTTTTTCTTAACCCCTGACCTTTGTAGATGGCACATAAAGGTTGAAGAGTCGTCGTCACTCGAAGGATCGGCAATCAATGAAATAGATATTTGTAGGTTTTTCCCAGCATTTTTCTTACTGACTTTCCGTCTTAATGTCAGTGTTTCTATAAAGTCTGGGCTTTCTTGTCTGGAGCTATGAATGCAACCCATATTGTACTGTGTATGAACAACTCAACTTCCGGTTATCACAATACGACATACACATTGAACAGTATAGTCTCCCAATAAGTCATACGGTGTCTGAAAATCACAGATGCCTTTTCTCACAATAAGTCATACAAGTTAAATTGTATAGTCTCCCAATAAGTCATACAGTGTCCAGAAATAACAGATGCCTTTTCTCGCAATAAGTCATGTATACAAGTTGAATTGTATATTCTCCCAATAGTCATACAGTGATTAGGTCTATACACTGTGATATTGTACAGATATTTAATCTTTAACACAGATTAATAGTTTAATTTTTATTGTCTACGATATTAACACTTCATCAAAAACGTAAAATACCAGTTTTCATTTAACAACAAGCAAAGTAACATCACAAAGTGATCCCAGTTATTCCGAGTTAAACAAATTGACACTTGAAGCCTGAAAATTAAATTCTCAGATAAAATTGTAACCGACCATATATAGAACTGCAACCATACCACTATTAGTCCACAATCAACTTGGAGCACATGGTATTTACCTTATACCTTCAAGTATTGTATTTCATACGAACATCCTGTAACAAAATTATCAAACAAAACATGATACTTTATTACAATTTTTAAGTACCTCACTACATTAATGCCTTATTTATAAGCTTTTGATAATTTACATTTATGAAACTCAAGCTTGAGCTATACAGGTCACCTGAATTAAGCAACCACCTGCCTTATGTACAGCCAATATTATCAAATCCTAAGTGATAAATTTCATACAGTCAAACCTGGGCTGGTATTCACAAAGCATCTTAGCAGAAAACTTAGGAATTTCTTAAAATCTTGATTTTTCTGAAATGTATCAGCTAAGCAAGAAAATCAAGATGCTTAATATTTTACATAGTCTTGAAGTATTAGGTAAACAGCTACTATAATCACTAAAAAAACATGGATTATTTTAAATTGCCGGACATAGGAGCTGCACAAATTTGAGATTTAAGTAAAAATATTTAAGTTTTCACTTAAGATGCTTTGTGAATACCAGCCCTGAGCTATAGTGCGCCCAGGATAATGTGATGTTTACAAACATAAATCAGATTGGTCAACTGTTACACAATTGGTTTTACAAATTACTGAATTAAACAGATATGGTCAGGTTTGTACTAAAAACATCACTGATAAATCATGCAAATCTGATTAATCCAATAATACCAATTTTTCCCGCCTTTCTCATTAAACTATAAACTATGTCTGTACTAAAGGTTCCTACACTTGTGAAAAACAGCCTTGAAAGCTTGAATTCTTGTAATCACATTAAATCTAAAACATATTTAGAAAAGAAATTTTAAATGGTAGAAATTAATATGAATGGTGATATAACAAATTGCCCACATAACAGTAAAACTTGAAGACTCAAAACAAAAAAATTAAAAGATAATAAGCACAATTTAAGGGTACCTTTGTCACGATATAATTAACTATCTGATAATTAAATGTATCCATTAAGAGTCTGAAGCACTCCGAGCAATGAGTCACTAATTATCTGGGAGTTAATTATTTAACGGCGGTAAAGTAAACTTTCCTTCCGTCAAAGCTGGACACATGCTGACATATGAAGCTTCAGACGTCACTCAGTTAAACTATAGAGAATAAATAGAGACGAAATATAATCGACCATAAGCGGCATAGCAGACAATCTAATGGTTACCATAGCAACCGTAATAGTGTACCTATAAAACACACCTGAGAAATTGTGGAAAATTAATACTGGAACACGTAGAACACAATCACCGGTAATAGCTGTCAGGTAATCAAACGAGAAAATAATATACAGTCATGGTTCCACCTAGCTTCTGAATCTGGAGGGTCATTTTGATACTTTTGACTAAATTTCACCATTTAATAGACAAAATACCCATGGTTTTAAGGGAAAATGCCCCTTCAAACCAAAATCTTGGGGGTCAAAATGTGGCTTTTTGGAAATTTCAAGGGTCAAACCCCTACTTCTGAGTCAAATGGAACCCCTTATATAATTCAGAATACCAGGGGCATCATGTAGGCTACTTTTACTTTTATATTATACATAATTATTGTGATCAGGGGTCATCTTTCACCTATTTCACAATTTTATGTATAATTTCTGTTCCAAATGAATCTTGAAATATTGTATAATTATTCAAAATGATAATTTAAAGTAACCATGGTTGTATCACTGAAAGGTCATGGAATTTAGTTTTTAATATTATCGTTCATGGTGATATTTGAAAATTAAAGTCAATTTCTGAGGCCACAGATCTTTTTATTCTTAGGTTTACGGGAAACTTTCGAAAATTGTGTTGAGGTGTGAAAAATTAGGAAAGGCCCTTTTTGGGGTCCTAGGTCGCTCACAAAAAGGCAGGTAAGGGACCTACTACCTGGGTCCTTTTGGCCCTTTTGTAACATTTCCAATCCTCTTCCATGAGACAAATTTTCAAACAATATTCTGTAAATCTAACATTTTCATTTCAAACAATATGAGTTACTGTAAATACACACTCTGGTTACTGCCATGACGTCCTCATATAAAATATTGTAACAAGATCTGTAACAATAACAGTAGTTACAAAAGAAAAACTACCCATACATTATCATACAATATTACATGGCTGGTATAACTCTAACGCGATAAATTGCTGTACAAAAACAAACACAAAATTGCCTATATTTTTGTTATGGAATAAAATTAAGGACCATAACATTTGCATATGAAAGCATTCAAACATTTGGCACAACATATAAAGTTTGCATGCTCCTAAATATTCAGAGACGATAAATATAGCCGATTTTGTGTTTGTTTTTGTATTGCAATTAATCGCGTTGCAGTTATAGATTTTCCTCCCTCTGAATGTAGGAACAAAATAATATCAATAAAACTGTGTTAACAAGGAATAAAAATAGAAATATTTAATAACAATATTTTTTCATCAATGCTTTTTAATATCTGGTTATGAAAACAACATCTTTTTTTGTTACTTTTTCCTCCATTTTGTAAAATAAAAATTACATAGACTGGTTTATTGAACAGTATGGGCTAGGGATAAATTATGTGTGCGTATTTTAGTTTATCTGGTGGAATATAGCACAGAGAATTTGACATGATCCTGACCTTTATGCATGAATATATTACAAGGTACTTGCGTTGAATATATAAATTTCCGCTAGTAAATCGTGCAATATCAGTTCTTTAGATTTGTGTTGGTATATAATATTACGCCTCGAGCATCTTCGTGATACTTCCCGCTTATGAAAACATACTACCGGGGTTTTAAATATAGACAATATATCAGCAGTTAAATTATGCTAATTAAAGGTCGAGAGACGTGTCAAATTCTCTGGACTATACATGTGCAATATAACAGAGACTGGAAATGGCTCTTTATCCTTATAGTGTTAGTACCGTATAATTCTTGTTGGTTTCTTCATATTCAGGTTAAAAGACATTTTTCAACCAGTGTTTGGTTATATACGGTGGCCGAGTCATCTAACCAGTATTCCTGGACAGGGATCAGACCCGGGACCTCTCGATCCCAAAGTGTGCACCCTACCTCTATGCCACCTCTCTTGATAGGCCATCATTATAATTCCTTGTAATTAACATACAATTCTATCCGGTTTATATGGTTAACACAGTGTAAATGAACTGAAAATAATAATAATAGTTGAATATTTAATGAGGTGATAATTCTGCACACACATGCAAGGTCAATTAAACAGGTCAATGAAAGCAATTCCCGACAATATACGTCACCAATTCACGTCAAAACAACAAAATCATGACTGGTGTAAAACAACATTGCAGTAATATATGAACTACTTAATGAACTTGCTTAAATCACTGCATAAATAATAATGTAATAATATTACTGATAATGATATTTATAAATGCATAAACAGTTCATGACAACATGGTGGTAACAACAATTTGTTTACTATGGAGTTACAGCAATAATGCACTGGGCTGTATGAACTTACAGCAGACTGAGAGCAAAATTGCTCTTAATATATATGAGCCAGTCTCCAGGAAAACCTGCTATATTGACAAAAATATTGACTTTAAGATTTTCCATTGTATTACAGGATAATGTTAAATAAGCAAATTGCAAAATAAATTATGTTAATATCTTGAGTTTTAAGGAAGTTACACTTGTTTTGGTAGAGTCCCTATTCGGAGCTTTTTGTGTGACGCCGCAAACGTCATTCAAACATTATTCGACGTAACTGAAATAAGTATTTCATTATTACACCATTTGATCAATTCTTGACATAAACTGTTCAAAATAGTACCAAATTCTATAATTATTTTTCCCTTTTCAAAATATATATCAAAATCGTAATTGTTTGCATTCAGAGAAAGGCTACATCTGTTTTAAACAACTAAATCCTCGTTTTTCTCAATCGGAGTGTTTTCCTGAAATTGGTCACCATAGCAAAGAAGTATGTGTTTTCGACATAACTCATAGGACAATTTAAAGCTAAGGTAGATGAATCAATAGATATGTATTTTTCCTTATTTTAGAGCTTTATCAAAATCTTGTTATATGTAGTAATTACATAATGTCATTATTGCAGGTTTTCCTGGAGACTGGCTCATATATAAATATTGTAAAATCTTAAATTTTCATAATGGTTTTTAATTTTCAAAATATTGAAAAGATTGTTTAATTTGCAAAAGTTCACGCTCCTGAACGTAAACAACCGCACTGAAATGCAGAAAGAAATTTTTCTGAAATTTAAGATTTGTAAACATTTGAATTAAACTCACGAACAACTTGAGAACAACCATTTTGCAAAGTATTTGCCTCGCAAAAAATTATGATTTTACAGCACATTAATAAGAATATATAACAGTTTTGCATCACTATATGAATTATACAGGATAATAGTCGATGCATGTCACAGGTTAGATATGTTTATTGTAATAAATAAATCATGTAATAATAATAGTAAATTATTTCCTGTTTATGTAATGTCACACATTAATTGGCCAGAAAACATGTTGTTACAATCATAAAGTAATTATCAAATAATGGACACCCCTTAATAAAAATGACAGTTTTATACAGCTTTATACATGACCATGGTTAGTGTTAGATGAACAATACGTGATCGGATGACATCGATTGGATAATATCTATTAACGTACAGTAATATTCTGTGCGGTCTGTCACATGACCTATATTAGTTCAAAGCCGATTGGTGCCATTAAAGTATGAATGAACTGCTTGCCCACCAAGAATCAATATGCAATAACCCAGGAATGTGACGGTTTATTCACTCACAGTCATTTAACGATCATTCACTAATTAACACCGACACAATCACTCTATTGTTTTTGTTTTAATTAACACCAAATATCTCAGTGCAATTAGGGCATACAATGCATGTACTTGATTTACAACCCTTAAAGGGAGGTAAGTCTGGATTGCTAAGTTAAGGAGTTAATCAAGTCTAATAAGCATTTTGCCATAAAAAAAATATACAATTTCAGAAAACTTCTTGCAATACGAATGAACTCAAAAAATTATTAAGAAATTATCCGAACATGGGGGTTACATAACAATTAGTATATTTACAGGAGACATGTAATACACATTAAAGATAAAAGTAAATATAGTTTGCCCATGATAACACTAGTCTTTGTTAACAAATAAAAATGACAATAAAATACACTTTCGAAGCCAATTAATGTTCAATCTCGTGCATAATCACAGTACTCTTTCAATCTATGCTGACCACAGCTGACCATGCAGTATTGATATTATCAATGTTTGTTTATTGATTACTATGATTAGGCTAGAGTTAAATCTGGCGATCTATACTAGTATTTGAATACTTATTCTAACATAGCATGTGAGATTTGCCTTCTTTGCGTATATTGAGCATACCATATTTTATTACCGCGATAAAATATAGCTGATTGATGACGTCACGTTTTACGTCATATACTATGACAAATGACGTAACGGTGACAGTAACGTTCTTAGAAAAGAAAGAAGTTTGACGTCAACCTGTCGTGTTGTGCTATGAATGGTGAAGCATTGGCGATGTTAGAATCAAAATAATAAATAGGAGCTGTGCTTTGTTGTGTTATTAATTATAGGCACTCGTTTGAATGCATACATTAAATCACTCGTGCTACGCACTCGTGATTTAATTACTACGTATCCAAACACGTGCCTATATTTTATAAGCAACAAAACATAGCAACGTATTCATTATTTATTAAATGTTACAACTCATAAACTGGCATACTACTTTAATTACATACATTATAAATAGAACAGTACATCACTATCACATTCATCCATCTCACTTTAACAGTTTTAACCCAAAATACTTAATATTATAATGTATATATATCTGATAATATTATATTACCGGTATACATATAATTTTGTATCTATATTTGGTACATAATTACTCCATATACATCTGACAGCTATGTAACCATCGGTTACCAAATCTTTCAAACAAAGTATAATATTGTATTTTATTTATTACAAAAAAGTAAAACTTTTATAATAAGACCACCATTTAATTAATAACACAATTGCTTTATCACGACTCAATTTTTCCCCTATCTTAGTGATAAATTACATAACAGTGCAATTTTCGTCTCATTACAAAACTTCGCAAAAACACTGAATAGTATCATTATCAATATGACATAATAATAGAACTGTTATCGTGTCATAGATAATAGAAGCGATATTAACATATTGACGATTTTTAGTCGATCCATTATCGGTTCACATTTTGAAATATCAATACATGGGTAAATGAATGGAACTACCCAAAATCCTTTACTCATTTTCCTGTAAAAAAATTTCTTGGTTACATTGAAGTTTACAAATGGGTCAAGTCTTAACTCAAACGTGTGCAAAGCTACTATTTTCGAAAGCTGAATCTATATACCAAATATATACATTTAGAACATCAAAGTAAGTGAATCATGACTGATGGGTCTGTTACTGGTTCGTCTATATACACTAAATTCACTATGTGCCAATCGCTATATCGTTGATACTTGTCTTCTGATAGATCAGAATCGTCGATAATTTGATCGAATCAACGACAGCTCTACAAAAAGTATAAATGATTTACTTACATAATCGGTTGCAGATGAGTTGGGCGGAAACACTGTATACATTATAAGTTCACAGTTTAAGCCACTTTGCCATTCCAGCTAAACTGAAAATCAGAAAGAATTTAGTTCATTAAAAATGCAAAATGTTGTACTGTAATTGGAAATTTATCAGAAATTGAAACAAGAAACACAAATATATCAAAAGTTACAGTTGCTACCATATAAATGAATGGGTGAAAGTGAAATCCTGAAAATTTGTCAAATTACACAGGAAAAATAAGGAAAAACAGACCATTTTTAGACTCTCAAAATTCTGAAAGTCAGGATTAATCCTGAACACTTTTACCCAAATAGATGACATAATAGACCAGACAATGCAGTTCCTAAGCATCGTTTATCATGACAGCCTAAACTTCATCATTTAATATCAAATTGTGTTTGTATAAGTAATACCATGAATACATACTAAAAATTATTATAGTGAATCAGTACTGTAGGTGTATGTGTTTGTACGTGTTACTGTATCATGGTATATTGATGATATTTCAATATGTTTCCATGGTAACCAATGATGAGAGAAAAGTCTGTTTTATTCACGCTTAATAATATAAAAATTACCAAAGCAAAATATGAAGACGATCAAGTCCTGTAAAGTCATTATTATTTGTGGCGGTAATTTTTGGGAGACTTTGAGGATGAACTTGCCATGAATAATGAATTCTTATCAAAACCAAAGATCTAAACACATGTATTTTTAGATCTTTGTCAAAACGTAACATCATCTTTTGTGACATCATAACGGAATAAACTTGTGTGATAATTAACATATTTTTACAATGATAAGTTCTAAAAGACTACGGTTAATTAAGTCAAAGCATCAAATAGAAGCTGGAGTTTGTTTTGTATTACATGTACCCAATTTATCAAAATCCATGAAGTACCAATAGCATTTTCTCCAAAATCTACAATTTTTTTTGCCATAATTCACAAAATTGCATTCTTACTGAAAAACACAAAATGTGAGGTCGCTGGTAGATCATGGTTACCATTTGTGTTGACAATGCATCAATGTATGATGGAATCTCAAACAATGCATCAATGTATGATGGAATCTCAGACAATGCCACACCCATCAGTACCAGTAGATCATCAACTATCAAGTCAGCTATAGAACATGACAGAAGCACACCTCTGGAATCAGTCCAGAAAAAACTTCAAAGTAAGGTAACAGTTACAATGACCTGTGACCACGCTACTTGATGTGAATAAACATGACATACCAGTATGATCTCAGGTTGGAATCCAGGCAACACTCTTGATACATAATTGCTTGACTTTGCCTGATGCCATGTTTTACGAGATCAGTAACAGAATTATTATAATGTCAGAATGGATGACATAGTATTCTGACGTAGATGTCTTGCCGTGAATATCCAAATTTTGACTCCCATCAGACTATTTTCAGTGATATTAAACCTATTAAGAGAGTCACTTGAAGTTTTAAAGAATGCCAATTGGGTTTTTTCCATTTTTTCTCAAAACAACTTTTCATAGTTCTTGGTGCGTTCACATATTGGCAAAAATTTAGCCAACAAAGACCCACTGTTTCATTTTTGTTTTAAACGATTTTAAGCATTAATTTCAAACTTTAAGACATTTTTAAAACCAGATTTGCTGATTATTTTTGTTGAAAAAATACTGGAATTACAAACACATCATTTTTTAAATAAATTCTGAAATGTCTTGCACATTTTTCAACTGTTTTCAGAGCCTTTCAGTGAAATTCAAGATTTTCAGAGGTACAGGGGAGGTAACTCAAACCAGACTTATAAAAAATATTCTGATTTTGCGTTCAGTGCTTTTTGTCAGTACCCTTCAAAATTTGTATCATGGTTGCCGCAAAATTTTACACAAATACTATTTTTTGGTGTTCTTAATATGCCCATATACAATGTAGCAATTATTATGTAATTTGGTGGCTAGATCATGATAACATTATAACATTATGACATTATATAGCTCCTAATTTGCAGAGGTTCTACTGAAGCATTATAATGCTCAATCCTAAAAATTTGACGCAAGTCTGTTTCCAGTGCCATTAGCACACACCCCTACACCAAAACTCAGTTTCAAACATTTTTCAATTGTCAAAATTCAACATATGAAACTTCAGATGACAATAACTAAGTCAGTATTTGGTATTTTTTCTTCAAATAACTTTTATTTTCTGCAGAAAAGTTTCTTTCTTTTTGATGCAGCAAATCAGATTTTCAAATTGTTTCGAATAATAGGGCCCCGTGTAAATTCAGGCCTCAATGAATCCACTCATCCGCTCGTCCTGCACAATATCTTCCTTCTTTATTTATATAGCAGGACAAGTAAGATTTTGGGGTTTTCTTCTTTGACTTTATTGCAGGACGAGTGCTTTTAAAAATATTTGTTGAGGCCTGAAATTGTTTGCTTGACAGACAACAAGTAAAACAGAACTTAATAAATAATATCAAATTGATCCTTTGTCGATCACAACGCCACCAGCTAAATCTTATGTTGTTGTATCAAATTATCAAGTACAGTAGAACTTCGATGCCTCGAACAGTACTTGTCTCGAACACCCTAGATGCCTTGAACTGGTTCTTCGGTCCCGGCAAATCTCTGCTTTATTCATATAGTGAAACAATAGATCACTCGAACAATATCTATGTCGAACACTGGAACTGATTGGATGGTCCCTCGCTATGATTTCCCTGTAGATGGGTCGAACAATGATAGTTTTCACACCTTTCATTAAGTGTTGAACTCCATTGTTCGACCGCGGGTAGTCGGCGACAGGTGTATTAACAAGTTGTGATAATTACTGAAAAGATGTATACCTAATTGTTTGCATTGTATAACGAGTTTTTGGAAACTTAAACACTTATAGATCCATTTAATAGCTAACGAAGGTCAACCATGAAATTATAATTTAATTATTTTCTTGTTAATAAAATTCAGAAGCAACAACATATCAGAATAAAATAATCATTTTTTAAAGTTCTCATACGTCAAAAATAAATCAGATTGCTGGTCAATGTTGTCTAAATATATTACATGTATGTTTTATTATTAAAATAAATAATGTTAAAAATGGTACACGTGCATTATGCAAGTGAAGTAATTATGCAATGCACACACGGATTTCCATGCCGACATCAGTTCGAACTTATATTTGAATACCATAGATGCCTCGAACACCCTAGATGCCTCGAACTATTTTCCCGGTCCGAAGGTAGTTCGAGGCATCGAAGTTCTACTGTACTTATATATTCTATGACGGAAACAGCTCAAAAGTGGGTGGTTTTTTTTCTAGTCGATTTGATCATTTTGAGTTTAATACAGTAAAATTTCAAGAGCTCGAAAATCAAACCCATAAAAAATTAAATCTCAATTTGAGATTTCTACTTGAGATGCTTAGGGAGATCAGGGCCAGATAATAGGGTGCCAAATAAACTTTGCTTTATTGGGTCACCTGGTCATCTGTCTGATTTGTGATAAACCATTGATCAACAAACCACATGATCTGAAGGACTTCTTCATATATATGATTTGTTGATTGAAATTCCATACTTCCTATCCTAAATGAACTGGCGGTTGATCCATTATTTTCTACGACTTACCTGCATCTACGTGACTTCTATCAAGATGTCCGAATCGGACTCCGATGTCATTGTTCATACTCATAGTGGCATGAGTGATGAGTGAATGAATGTGATGGCACGCGCTGTTTAACGAAGAGTAACAATTGCCTCCCCTGTTTGATTCCCTTTAAACTAAGCAAATTAAGTGTCCGGATAAATGGAATACAGGTAATAGGTTAGTGACATTGATGGAGAAAGAATTTATCCGGCTCGGCTGCGGATATTATCCGATTCGGCTTCCGTTCACAGGATCAATTCCTCCGTCTTGTCTGATAAACTTTCTCATCCACCTCAAGTGAATTCTAAAATTGTAGTTTATTGTTAATTCATGTAACATGAGTAGGTTTCACCTAGTGTAAATCCGTGGTTTCACAAACGTGACTGAACTGATCCAGCCTTCCCCAGGCACAGAGTGACATATCAATTCGTGTGGCAGCAAGATCTATGGACACCGCATAAACAACAAGTTAAAAGAATACTTACAGACACTTCCAATGATGCACACTGTCTGTCGTCTGCGTAGTCGTCGAAGTTTTAAGTAAATATTTATAAACACATTTCCACGTTACCGCAGATGTAAACAAACTCGGTTGTCTCCCTTGTCCAAGTCATTTATGTCAATGTTGTCGTAAACAAATAAATTAAAATATCTCATTTAATTTCTTCATATGTCTAGATAAGTTTGGAATAGTTTCTAGACATATTATTGTCAAATGACTCTATTACATTTGTAAAAATATACCGTATGTTTACGACAATCAAAAATTAACTTGGCGCCAAATTCTACTTTCATTTTGACAACAAATTTCATCAAAATGCCAGAAAAGAAGAGTGGTTATGACCCTGAAAGCCTTCCCGATCTTCTACCGATTTACTATAAGAAGTTGTTTCCTTATGGACCTTACTTTAGATGGCTGAACTATGGAGGAGGTATGTTCCTTTCCATTTTATTCACGATGTTTTGGACAAGGAAAATTTTGACTTATTTGTAACCATTTCATTTGATGATTTGTTAACAAGTTTACACCTTCAACTTGTTGTGGTATGTTAAATAATGTGTCATAGGTGGGTGAGACATATTTGCTGATTTTTTCAGAAATTGTCACAATCCCTGAACCACTGAATGCCAATCAGGCGCCTGTGCCGTGGCTGTGCTAGTCAAAGTTTCAAACCAACAGTATCACATCGAGACAGCTAGTACCTGTGCCAAAATCTGATAATGGCCGAATCGGTGACAAGGCCAACACGCCCATCTGGTTTCTGTAGTACAATCACACAATGACAACACCAATCTGCCCTTTTCATTGATATTAAGAGAATTGAGGATATTCAACGAAGGGCGACTAAATTGATCCCATCTTTAACACAGCTTCCATATGAGCAACGTTTACGAGAGTTAGGTCTGGTTACACTTGAGTATCGAAGAGATCGTGCAGACATGATACAAATTTTCAAGTCCATACACAATCTGGACAATTTCAAATGGGACAAGCTATTCAACTTGTCACAGGCCGAACTACGCGGACATTACCTGAAGTTTGAGCCCAAAATGTGTTTTCATAATGTTAGACTTTACACGTTCAGTCAGAGGTCCATACCATATTGGAACAAACTCAGTGAAAAAACTATCTGCCAATACGGTTAATCAGTTTAAGTCACTGCTGAACTGTGATAACTGGAATGTGAAGAAATTTGAACCAAGTGTTAATTAATGCACCCAGAGACATAAAATAATGTAAAATGTATATTAAAGAGAAGAGATAATTAAAGAAGAGACCGGTATTAAAGGGGCCAAGACAGCATAGCTAATATTAAGGCCCGAAGATTCAGGTATTGTGTCATTATAGTGCCCTGCCAGCCTTCAGCTTAAGGCATTTAAGGTTCAGCTTAAGGCCAGGGCTTTCCCCAGGCGGTTTTAGCGCCCCGGTGCCAGGGCGCTTATATTTTAAAATCTGTATCTCCGGGGCACTTGATAATCATCTTGCACCTTGATCAAGGTAACGGGGCGCTTGTACTTCAGTCAGTAGGCTTACATACCAGCTCAGCAGGAGATCAACTGATCAAAGACGCCGTCCTGAAACTCGTGTGTCGGACAAACTGTCCATTTATGACAGCCAATTAAAAGTCAATTAGACTACATAAACAATCGAAAATTGCCTGGGGCAGCATGCATGACTGGCAAACAAGCAGATTAATCAATTAAATGCACTGATTAGCATCAATTAAATGTCACTTCTTAAGGTGTGAAGTTGCCGATGATAAACAAAACTATCTGCCATTACGGTAGGGTTTAAAGTCAGGTACGATACGGCGTCACGGAATTTCGTTACCAGCGTAGATCGTTCAGAAATTTGTTAACAACGAAGATCATAAATGAAGTTTATATTAATCAAAAATCATTCCTTAAACATATTTTGGGTCAAATCATGATAAAGAAGTCGCGCTATTATTCTCAAGAACGATTAAAATCACGGTCTGTATTTGTAACTTGCATAGTATTCGGACATCTTCAAAATTCGGATAAAGTGTGCTTCAGAGAATATAAGCATTATTGCTGCGTAATTATGCCATTTTATGTTTAAATAAATGTGTTGACAGCAATTTAAACATCTCATTTATTTTATAATTCTGTTTTGAGAGGTAAAAGAGTGTATCATGTGTAGGCCTACTGTCATGTCATTCCTAGAGTCATTCATGTGAATTAAGAACCATTCATTTTATGAACAATTTAAGCATTCATAATGAAGCAGTTACAACATAAATGGGTTTGTTCCTGTTTCTCTAGTCATAAGTATGTGGTGAGTGGTCCCACATTGGTTACTATATCGAAGATGTAACAGAGTGCCTGTAGCAGCACAAGGTTAACACATGTAAGTAAAAAACTGAAACTGCAAGGACCATTCCAACTTGAGAGTATAACTAGTGTCTGTGGTATTTTAGGTTGTCAAGACTGCGCATAGTTATACCTGTGCCATACTAGCGGAGACATCTGAAGCTATTAACAACAATGTTTTATAATTATGCCAACAAGATAATGTGTCTAACTATCTATTTATTTCCAAGTCCTTAGAATGTCTAAAATTTAACCATTTAAGTTGAACTTTGACATTTTTTTTGATACACAGAAGGCGGTCACACCCCCTCCCGCACCCACCCCCATAGTGGTTGCGCTTGAAACAAATCCTGGGGAAAGCCCTGAAGGCATTTAAGTTGTCAAAGTTCTAGCTGTTTCCTCATGATTGCCCTCTCGGTTCTGAAATTATGATTTTTATATTTTTCTGTTTTCAGTTGAAAAGAACTGCTTCAATCATCGTGAATTTTCCTTTACATTGAAAGATGATATCTACATTCGTTATCAGTCATTCTCCAATGAAAAAGAACTTACTGAAGAAATACAGAAAAGATGCCCGTACAAAATCGATATCGGAGCTATCTTCTCACACCGTGTAATTATACAAGTTTATAAAATATTAGTAGGCTATGGTGGACAAGTGGTCCAGTGGTAAGAGCTGCTGATCTGAAGGCAGTTGGTTCAATACTGCCTCCAGTTTGATACAGAAATGCTTTTATGTGTTCACTAACAGTCTTGAGTCTTTCCGATAAGACTTTAAAAATCCAAGGTCACAAGCTATGTATGAAAGCGTAGCTAGTCTAAGCTTAGAAGAATTTTGAGTGCCTGTTGCACCAATATTTAGGATTTAAATTTAGATGAGCTTATTGCTCTATTAGCTATGAAAAACACATTAATAATTTGTATGTCGGTCTATATATTAGATTCGGTTGAGATAAGTGTAAGAACTCCAGCGATTTTTTTCCTTCTTTGTTTGCTACCGGTAAACGGTACCTTCCCAATTTGGAAAAACTATAATTTTCCCAAATTTGAAAGAGAAATTCCCAATGAACATTTAAAAAAAAATTATTTCAAAATCGGACATAAAATGACAAAGTTATGAGCATTTTTGACAAAGAGGTCAAGCATAAAAGTTTACGGCAACCAGTAAACAGTCACATGTAATCTCTTTTTCTGTTTTATTTGGCCTTTCTACTTCATGAAAATTCCCAATTTCAAGTTGTCACAACGCGAAATTCCCAATCTGATCGGACCCGGAACCTTTCCCAAAGAAGCGAAAAAAATCACTGAACTCCGATTAAAGTTTTAATTGTAAGACTTTTAGTACATGAATTGTTTGATTGTTTTAGCCGAAGGAACATAAAACAGTGAAAGCAACATCATTTGTTGCACTGAAGAAAGAGTTGGTGTTTGATATAGATATGACAGATTATGATGATGTCAGAAGTTGCTGCTCGTAAGTGCATCTAATGTTTTCATTACAGTACAACCTCTGTCAAGCAACACCCTTTGGGAGCTGCAAATATTGGCCATTGAACAGAGGTTGTTGCTATACAGAGGTTAAATTTATAGTAAATATTAGTTGAGGGAAATTTTGAAGGTGTTGTTATAGAGAGGTTGTTGCTCTACAGATGACTGCTCTGAGGAGGTTGTACTGTACTAGTAAACTTCTGGAAGTTACAAAAATGTGACATTCAGACTGACAAAGGCAGTAAACCTGTCCTGTGGAAATACATCTCTTTTGGTGCAACAAGGTTGTACAGGCCGTAGCCACGCTAGGACACACTGGCACTTGCATTGGTGAAAATTTAAGAAATGGTCAAAATAAGCATGCTTTTGAATACGACCCTGTTGTATCTATTATTTTACTATAATAATTTATTTCGTCAAGACCAAAAAAGAGATATAAAAGAGACAAGAATTAAACTGTCAATGTGTCAAGACATTTATACAAGATTTTTTTATCGATTCTCTATGGTTGCCACACAAAGAATTGGATGCTTTCTGTCAAAAAGATATAAAAAATCAGACCACGAAGGCAGCACTCAACTTAACCAGCAGAGTACAGAAACATGCAAACATCACATACTACAATTACAAGACACAGTGCTCAACACATAACAGAATGAGAAAATGAAAACTGCTGAAAGCCCAAGTTTCACCTGTCAAAAAGCAGAATGACCTTGTTTCAGCTATAAAAAAACGGAATGCCCTAGTTTCAGCTGAATGACCCAGCATCACAAGAGTCAAACTAATAATTCAAAATTGGATGCCTGTTTAGTTAAAAGCTCTTATCAGACATATCTGTCGGATTGACAAGCTTCAAGACATCTATTATAATTCATATTGTATACTTGATCAATTTGTTCTGCATATGTCTAGTTTTCACAGGAACATGAAATACAAGTACCAACAACATACTAAGTGTGTTACTACATGTGTAATTTATTTTATGATATAAAAATATGAACCTGTCTAGCTGTTATATTTCAGTGGTGCAGATATATGTAGCAAATGTTGGCCATTGATGCAGATAGCTATAAAAATAGTGGATAGAGCTCTGAGAGGTTGGTAATGTTTATTCAGGTTGAACGCTGTTTCTCTGTTAAATATGGTGGCCGAATCCCCTACCTGATTTTCCTGAACTGCATCCTTACCTTAGTATCCTTCCACTTTCCCGCATGTAGAGGAAAAACCACATTGGTGTCAAATTTGATGGAATGGTATGACCTACTGTGATCTGGAATCAAACCTGAATTGCCAGGTTGCAAATCCAGTAACGCAGTCAAATATTGTAGTACATAGACAATCCAAAGCCACACAGAAATGGCGGCAGCCCCTAGCCACCCATGCAAAGATGGATATTTTAAGTTAGTCTCTATACTCGCCCTTCAATGAATGACACACTGCAGACTTTGAATTTATGAAAGGGGAGTAATTATGAATGATAACTACACTGAAGTGACAGTATTCACCTCCCCTGCCAAATAGAGCAAAATATGGTCTATGCTGATAGGGTGTCTGTCTTAACAGGTTCAATATCTTAGAAAATGGGTCGGATTTAATATTCTAAAGTAAATTCACAATTACGAGCCCACAAAATAGCCATTCTCCTGAAATCCACAAAATTTAATATCCATGAAGTTTTTTTTCAGGATATTTCTTTGCACATCTTGGTACTGGTAAGTCCCACGAGTGGTCTCTTTATTGAGGTTTTATGATGTATATGACTATTTCAGATGACTTTGGTTTTGAACATTTATTATGGGTATATTCTGGTCGTCGAGGTGTACATTGTTGGGTGTGTGATGAGACAGCCAGGAAACTATCACAGGCTGGTAGAACGGCCATTGCTGAATATCTTAGTGTAGTCAAGGTGGGTACTTTATGCTTGTTGTTATACCCCACAAAACTAAGTTTGACTGGGGGGTATAGGATTGAGCTTGTCGATCTGTCAGTCCGTTTTTGGTTTCCAGAAGATAACTTTAGTTAGGAATAAGATATTGTGGCGAAACTTACTATATTGCTTTGTACGAGTCACTCGCTGCCAGTTGGTAGGTCCATCAGAATCATTATAAGTTTGTCATTGAATGCACATAAAGTATACGTTCCTAATCATAACACTGATACCAGTACACCTCTTACCAAAATTATGACTGAAGATGATGGATTGTTTAGTTTCATGACCCCATTTAAAAAGTGCAGAAATATGTCTGGAAATAACGATCTTTACAGGAAATCTCTGGATATTTGATGTCCCACTAGATGAATATATTTTGTGTGTCTAATTGATATATCTGTTTAGTATTAGATAGGCACATTGTAACTGTTTAATAAACATGTCATTTAACTTCGTTTTGTTCTGTGTTTTTGAAAAGTAATCGTTAATCATCCGATTACTTCAATTAACGATTAATAATTTAATCGATTAACAACTATTTGTCAGTTAATCGATTATTACTCAATTGTCCAAAAATGTCTAAATAATCGATTAATAATCGATTACTTTTCAAAGTAATTGACTCCATGTCTGGGGTCCATAGACCAATCGTAATCTGTATATAGAATGCTTGCCTTTAGCCTGTGGGTTTCCTGGGTAGTAGAATTGGACCGCTGTCCGACTTCCTTGCATGTTCGAAAGTGACTAAATGGGAGATTATGATGAACTGGTCTATCTCTAGATCTGTCATTGATCGACCCGAGGCATATCGACAAATCCGATATATCGGAAGACAAGTATCGACGATATATCCACTTACACATATATACAGTCTTGATTCACTTATTAAGCCATTCTACACTGTACATGTTGGGTATAGATTGAGCTTTTGAAAAAAAATGAGGATTTTGGGTGGTTCCAATCATTAACCCATGTATCAATATTTCAAAATGTGAATCGATAATCATTCAGCTAAAATTATTGTCGATACATCGATATTGCTTCTATCAATGACAGCTATATCAAGCTCCTTATAGTAGATTAATTAAAATTAAGATTTTTAGCTGGAGTCACTCTCATGCAAACTTGAGTACTGTCAATTGCATGATATTCCCTTCATAGAGATAAAGCCTTATTTAATTGTGTTACCTTATCAAAATCAAGCCTTATTTACTTTAAAAGTTCTTTGTTGTTATGTTTATATTTTCTATCCATTTTGTTTTATCTGTGATTCATATGTCATGTTATATGACCTTTGATTGGAATTAAACTTTATCTTATCTTATCTAGTATGAAAATTATTACGGATGAACGTGTGAATTGACATATCAATGGAACAAAGGATTACATTTACTACTAAGATAATTCAGTTTTAGTAACTGTATGTTGAAATATATTATATTACTGTATTTTAGGGAGGTGAAAGTCAAACAAAGAAAGTTCTACTTGATGATCGTCCTCACCCCTCAATCTCGTAAGTTTCCAGTTATCAGTTTCTATACCTCATTTATTGCTTCAGCCATGGTCTAGAGGTTAGTGCGCTCGATTTGTAACCTGACAATCTGGGTTTGATTTGCGTTCACAGAAAGTCATATTCTTCGTGAAATGTTCACAACCTTGTTGATTTTCCTCCACATGTGTAGAATTAGCTGGTTTCCTTGGAAAGTCAAGTTAAAACAAGATAGGTGAATTGGCTGGCTATATGATTGAAAACTTGCTCAGGAACGGGAAAAATGCAAATAAACAAACACCATTTATTGCTTTAATTATCAGCTTCTCACCTTTGCTGAATTGATTCAGCTCTGTGTAGAACGTCCATTTAACACCAGACTTGAGTTCAAACTAAGGAAACCGTTTCTGATAATGTACAAGTCAAGCATTCCCTTAAGTTAGAAGTTTAATGAACTTAACTCGTAGACTCAAACACGCAACATCAATTCTGAAACTGTAATAGCTAGTAATTCCGATTCTGTGATTATTCAATAAGCATATTGTGTATGCTGAGTCACAAGTCAAACAAATCCTCAAATTCATTCTGTGTTTAAATGCCTCCGTAGCTCAATGGTCAGCATGCTTGCTGTTTTATCTGGCGACCCGGGTTTAAATACGGGTGGAGGCACTCATATGCCTGCCATATTTCAGCAGAAAGCTGACTGGCAAATAAAGCTATGCTTGACATTTTTAAAAAAATCAATAAAAAAATATAAGGTTATTAATTGTTGTCTCATACTAAAATTTGTCTTCAATTTTTACAGGAGTTCTATAGACATTGTGAAGGATAGGTTCCATGAATATGCTGTGAAGAAACAAGATTTTCTTGGTGATGAAGATAAAATCAATAATGTACTTCAACTCGTCCCAGATGAGAGTATCCTTTCAGAGAAAAGGGTTCGCATGGGATTAGAAAAACCCTTAAATTTTTTCCCTTCTTGAATTTCTTGGAAAGTCTTTTAATTTAACATTACCAAAAAGTCTCTAAAAAATACTTTAATTTTGAAAAATGGCTTAGATTTTGGTCAATTGTCCTAGAATCAGTCCTATGTACATGATCTCCACTTATTTTCCAATAATGAGAATCATCCTTCATTCCCAAATACAGACTGACCCTTACTGATACCAGTTTTCATACATTGCCCTTGATTTATAGCATGCTGGTCCACTATTTTTTTTCCAGTAAACCAAAATCCCATCAGAGCTACAGATAAGCTGCGTATTGGAGTAATTACCCAATTAATTTTCTTGAAAACCCAATAGATTTTGATAGGAGGGAGTAAGAAAAAGCAAAGACAATCTGAAATACCCAAAAAGAAAAGGATGTTAAAGTGAAAAACAGTACAAAAACGATCATTTACCCTTTGAGTTTTATTAAATACCAAATTAAAATTTGTCAAAACTCAATCAAAATTGAAATTGGGAGGTAAAATACCCAATGGACTAAAACCTTATCTGTAGCCCTGTCCCATTTTAACAAAACACCTTTATCAAGGGAGATCATTCTTGACGTTTGTCCCAAAAAGCTGCACATAAGATTTATATGAACAAACTATCCCCCATCCCTTATCAGGCTAGTGCGGAGTGTATGGAGTATTTAAAATGATAATTATCCTTCACCCTAGAACAGAAATAAGAAAAGATATTGAGACAGCGTTTGATAGTCCGAAGATGGATACCTCATCTAAACGCTGGAAGTTGATGGAACAGTTGATTGAAAGAATTAGACAAGGGGTGAGTTGATTATGTTACTCTGAAACTACATTGTTAATGTTTTTCTAGCTCACCTGCAAAATTAGTTTGTTACAAAATAAAATGCTGAGCATAGCCTTTATTTGCCAGTCGGCTTTCAGCTGACATTTGGCAGGCATACAGGTATGTGTGCCTCCACCGGGATATGAGCCCGGGTTGCCAAATTAGACAACAAGCGGGCTAACCACTGTGCTAAGGAGGCCACAAGTGATCATCCTATCAATTTGTATGCCCTCAACAAAAGGTTTGAGGGACATATCATTTGCCCTTGTTCGTCTGTTTGTCGGTTGGTCTGTTCGTGCCAAATTGTTGTGTCGCACATAACTTGAAAAGGGCAACTGTCATTAAATATATACGAATCGTAGTCAGAATGAGTAGTTTCACACCAGTGTATTTAATTTAGATTATTCCAGTCTTAGAAGGGTCATAGCACTTGACATGATCCAATGGCAAGTGGGGGCATCTGTGTCCTATAGATGCATTTATCTCCATGAACTTACACTCCCACAAAATGCCATTTTACCAGATTTCGTGAAATTAAATTTCCTACAAAAAGGAATGATTGAACAGTAAACTGTATATTGATATATTTTGTATTTTAGAATGAATACAAGAAGTCACAGAATGTTATAGAGGAGATTATGTTACAGTATTGTTATCCTCGTCTTGATGTCAATGTCAGCAAGGGAGTTAACCATCTCCTTAAATCTCCATTCTGTATACATCCCAAAACTGGTATGTTTGTACAGTGTACATTTCCCATTCCTGCATGACCTGAATTTTACCTAAACAATTTCCCAATTCATAAATTTGATATTTTTCCCATTCTCAAAAGCTGGGGATAAAATAGACCAGGCCTCTTCTCCCCCATCTCCATAGTATGTATACTCAGGTGGGGGACAAAATAGACCAGGGCTGGTATTCACAAAGCATCTTAAGTGAAAACTTAAATATTTTGACTTAAGTCAATAATTTGTGCAGCTCATATTTCCCGCAATTCGAAAAATAATCCTTGTTTTCTTAGTGATTATTGTAGCTGTTTACATAATGCTTCAAAACTATGTAAACTATTAATCATCTTGATTTTCTTGCTTAGCTGAAATACTTTAGAAAATTTTAAGATTTTAAGAAATTTCTAAGTTTTCTGCTAAGATGCTTTGTGAATACCACCCCAGGGCTGGTATTTATAAGCATCTTAGTAGAAAACTAAGAATTTTCTTAAAATCTTACAATTTCCTTCATCGTATGAGCTAAATAATACAATTCAGATTATTAATTATTTAAATAGATTTTATGCATTATGTAGAGAGCTACAATAATCACTAAGAAAACATGAGCTATTCTTACATTTGTGGGAAATATGTGCATTGAAATTTTTTGACTTAAGTCAAAATATTTAAGTTTTCCACTAAGATGCTTTATATATACCAGCTCAGGCATCTTATTCCCCCATTTCCTTATTAATTACACTCAGGTGGAGGATAAAATTGACCAGTCTTTTTCTTCCCCATCTCCATCTCAATTATACTCATATGGGGATTAAAAAGGCCAGATTATGGCAATAATGAACATAATTTATCGATTGAATCAATTCATTTTTTATGACAAATTCACAGGCCATATTTACCATTATTTCATGTTTCACTAACATTTGTTTATTCACAAATATTATTTTAGCACATTATCAAAAAAATCTTATTTTTTAAGTGGGGGAAGAAAAGGCCTCGGGTGGGGGAAAAAGAGGCCTAGCAGGGGATAAACAGGGCCAGCCCGTAGATGTCTTGATAAGCCTTTATAATTAGTTTACACTGAAACAGTGGACTCGACCACTGCATCACTATTCAGTAATATTATCCTAACTGGACAGTATTGTATATTTACAGGACGTGTGTGTGTACCTATAGACCCTGATCATGTGGATAGTTTCGATGCCTTCAAAGTACCAACAATCAGGTATGTCAAATGTTGTTAAATCTTTGCTTGTATGTTTGTCATTCTGCACGGTTGTTGGCAGTCATCAAACAAGTTCAAGCTTATAGATGGCAGGTGATCATGTCAGTTTTCTTTCAGGGGTTTTCCTTCTCCTTTTGTAGGTCCTGAAAACGGACTCATTCCCAAAGCAGAAGGACCCATTCTCAATGTAAAATATCATCCATTTTTCCCAATTTTTTGTCATTGACATATTTGAAGCTCAATCATCTCTCATTTAATTGTTTTCAACTTAACATGAGTATTACATTACTTAACAGACCAAAACACCACTTGGGATACAATAATGATGGCCTTGATTTAAGCTTCTTTGTTCAAAAATTCCCAATTCACGACTGTCCTTTTCCCAAAACCCCTTTCCTTGAATTTAATATAAAACATTTCTTACTTGCTCTTCTAAGAAGGAGACAACAATTTCTACAAATGAAGAGGACCTTACCTGCACATCTAATAATTATTAGTGTTTGCACAACTTTTTCGACCAATCAACAGGCATGATTTCCGTCGTCTAATCCCTACACTAAACACTAAGTCGGTTCAAGTTTCAAATGTTTTCTTCAAGATTATAAAATACGCTTCGCTATCGCTTGCTAAGGCTAAAATCTTTGAAAAAAACATTTAATAAACTCTAATTATACTTGTTGGTGGAACCTTTGCTGGATCCAAGGGTGTCAATATTCCTGATTTAACCAGAATTCCTCTGAACGATTTTCTTTAATACAAACCGAGTTAAATAACTTATATGGAAACAATGTGCCTAGTTCAGGCCTCTTGTTAGGCAAAAATGGTCGGCTGTATTCAGTGTTTTTAATTTGGCCCTGTTGACATCCCTGTTGATCGAAGGCATGAATTTCAGCAGTTAGAAATTTCTTCCTGAACATTCCCACATGGCAAAAAACTCTGGGAGTCGCGTTTCATATACTGTTGATGGCTTATGATGTTTATGATGACCAGTACATTTCAAGTAGTTACAGACATTAAAACAACAAGATATATAAAGTGCACCTGAAGTTACGTTTTGCTGATATGTGTTTTGTGTGTGTTTAGTGGAATTGCCAACTTCCTTCCTATTATGTATTTATGATGACTGTTGTTATTTCAGCGAGATTGTTGATGAATTAAACAAAGGTGATTCTGGATCAGAGGATGGTAGAAAAATAAAAGGTTAGTGTATCTGCCATGTGATAAAATTCAGCTTATTTCACAGACTGGAGGTCTTTAACTAGTCTAAATTTTAAATATGTGACCATGGTTCTAAGCTTTGTAACATAAATCTCTCAAAAACAACAATCACAGAAATTATCATTAGCTTTCAACTATAATAGTTTTTTAAGCTTTTAAACCTAGATGGATGGAAAACATGGATGACAGTTTTCAGGCATATGCATAGTGTACCAAAAAAGTATGTCGTTCTTCATTTTCCCTGATATAAATTATCAGTTTTCACCCATGTATTTACACTTTATACTTAAATATACCTTGGTACAGGAAATTTTCAAAAGCCTCATTTTGATTCTCAGAATTCAGACTAATTTGGCTAAAAATGGTAAAATTAGTACATAATTATAAAATTGACCCCCATACACTCGACCACTTTTCTAATTGGTCACTTTTCAAACCCAAAAAAGTTTTAACTGTGCTCATAGTATTTGATGGCTAAAATGCAAAATTGATCGCATGACTGACCAGGCATACTTTGGCACGTGCTTATGATTTATAATGGTTTAAGTGTTAGAACAATTGCATAAAACGTTTGTGCGCAAAATATCATCAAATATTATGATCACAGTTAAACGTATTTGGGGTTTGAAAAGTGACCAATTAGAAAAGTGGTTGAGTGTATATAGGTTCAGCCCCTTTTGAAATTCCTGATTGAACATTAAAAATCTGATGTGTGATATGCTCTGACAACAAACTTATACATTAACATGTAGATTTTTGTTCTTTGGAATTTAAAAATATTTTTGCTTACACGGTCATAGTGCGTGGCTATTTGTTTTATCCCTGCCTATATGGCCAATGACTTTCTACTTCCACGGGAAAAAGATACTTTAATTTATCACCACACAAAACATGTATATATATGGTTTTACAATGTGTCACATCAAAATATGTTTGCTTCTTATATTCATATTTTTTCAGATTACAAAAGAACATCAATGAAATCATACATGGAAGTGTTTGACAAATTTCTGTCAAGTTTAGAACAAAGTTGGAAAGGGAAATTGATAGAACAAAGTGGTAAGTCAGATATTGAAGAATCAAAAATTCAAATCAAGATTACTTTGTTGATCCCAGTTTGTGAATCCTTGTATCCTAAGTATACTAGACAGCATTTTTCCAATAGCAAAAAAAAACTGGTTATACATTTGTATATTTTACAGGTGCTCAGATCTTTGTGTCCTTACTTCATTCAATGATCTTGTAACTTTGCAAGAATGATTTTCAGCATTTGAAGTTTAGCATAATATTATCAGGTTTTCAGTGTAATTATAGCCCTTTTTGAAATCTTAAAAATCATATTTTCTGCTTCTTTTGTTTAACATCATTAAATTACCTTCCTTTATTATTAGGTCTTCATGAAATTACCTCCCTTTATTATTAGGTCTTCATGAAATTACCTCCCTTTGTTATTAGGTCTTCATGAAATTACCTTCCTTTGTCTGTTTATGGTTCAACATAAAATTGTCTGTCATTGTCTATTGATGTTAACCTCCCTGTGCATGTTGTTTGTTCTTCATGAAATAAGCTCCCTTATACTGTTGTTAATTGATCATGAAATTACTCCCCTTTGTTGGCAGTTCTTTGTGAAAGTACCTACCTTTTGCTATTGAAAGTTTGTGAAATTTCCTTCCTTTGACAGTTTCATGTGAAATTACCTCCCTTTGTTTGTTGTTAGTTCAATCATGAAGTTACCTCCCTTGGTCTGTTGATAGTTCATCATGTTAGTTTAACCATGAAATTTCCTCCCTTTGTCTGTTGTATGTGCAATCATGTAATTACCTCCCTTTGTCTGTTGTTGGTTCAATCATGTAATTACCTCTCTTTGTCTGTTGATAGTTCATCATGAAATTACCTCCCATCATGAAAGTACCTCCCTTTGTCTGTTGTCTTGGCCCACTGGCCCAATTAGACCAAAGTATGTCAGATGGTGAGAAAATCAGTGATTTTGTTCCTTCTTTGTTTGCTACCGGTAAACGGTACCTTCCCAATTTAAAAAAGGCTATTATTTTCCCAAATTTGACGGGAGAAATTCCCAATTAACATTTAAAAAAAATAAAATTCAAAATCGGACATAAAATGAAGAAGTTATGAACATTTTTGACAAGAGGTCAAGCATAAAAGTTTACAGAAACCAGTAAACAGTCACATGTAATCTCTTTTTCTGTTTTATTTGGCCTTTCTGCTTCATGAAAATTACCAATTTCAAGTTGTCACGACGCGAAAATTCCCAATCTGAACGGACCCAGACTCTTTCCCAAAGAGGCCAAAAAAATCACTGGAAAATATGTGGTTATTGTAGACAGGTTTTGTAATTGAGGTCTTATGTATGTTGATGGTCTTTAACGCAGGTTATATATATTTGATATAATAAATTAATCATATTGTATTTTCAGACATGAAGATGGAGTTTTAAAGGACAGTTGTATATGATGGTTCTCACCTTACAGCGCATATGGTCGATTCGTTGGATAATTATGTTATTTATAGACTCGAGACATTCAAGTGAATATTATGCAGAATCAGGTGTCCGGGAATTCTGGATTTGCTGCACTAGAAGAATGAACTTTTCTGCAGAAAATAAAAGTTTTGATGAAAAAATACCAAGTATTGACTGAGTTATAGTCATTTAAATTTTATATGCTAAGTTTTGACAATAAGACGATGTTTGAAACAGAGTTATGGTGTAGGTATGTGTGCTAATGGCATTCGTAACAGACTTGCCTCTTATGTTCAGGATTGGTCATTACGCCTCAGTAGATCCCCTGGCAGAATATACAGTAGATATTTTTCCAATGGTTGCCTGACTTCAACAACCACCTGCCTTCAGTAGCTTATGTGATTAAACCATAATCAGTCTGAATAAGTCCTTCTAAAAGGCTCTTGTATGAAACAGCCTTCTTGTTTTAAGGAGCGACAGTAACAGTTGTTGCATCTCCTGAATGGACTCTCACAGAATAAAATAGTCTTTCTGTAGAGTTGGGATTCTGTGACAAACGATAAAGTTGAAAAAACTTTGAAGCAGGATTTGTAAAAAAACAGCCCTGTATTTTTTTCTAGATTGCCCTTATTTGGACTAAATATTGCTTGAAAGTCTGTTTATTCAAAAATGACTGCTAGACTTCCATACTTGACTATTTCAAAGTTCTATTTTCAAGTTCCTTTTTGCACTGATAAAATTCAATGGAGCTATTTTGTACATGTCAACCACCATTTAATTTTAAACTCATCGTGGTGGTGATGGCATGCTGGTCTCTTTATCTGACAGAATACTAAAGTCTAGAAAAATAAGTTAGAAGTCTATAGCAGGGGTGTCAATTTTCCTGATTAATCCGGAATTCCAGATTTATAATTACCATTACTGGTAGTTATTTGATGAAAATATCTCAAGAAATAGCAAAGTTACAGTAATTTTAATCTGCAATGAAGGATTTTCTTTTATACACACTGAGTTAATTATGGAAACAATGTCATAGAAGGCCTTTTGATTGACAAAATTGGCCCTGTTGACACCCCTGCTTTAGAGTAAATGATTTAGCAGTCATACCAGATGAGAGATCAAGTTTATTTTTTAAAGTACCAAAAAGGTCATTTGCCTATGAGGCAATGCGTTGCAATAATGGTTTATTTTGTAAATGCTCTAACAATAACAATATCAATATTGTATGAGATAAAAACAATAATGTAACTCTGCAAAAGTTGTACAGAAGTTCTTGTGTACAAATAGTGATGATAAAATAGAGATATTTATCGGAAACAAGAATTCTCTAGGGTACTGTGTTCATTACATTTATTCACTCACAAAGGACAGTTTTCTGTTTGGTACTTGTTTTGCCATTGGGTACATCTAGAAATATCTGTGCTGACAGACAATAAGGTAATGATTATTTTTGTTTGGCAGGCTTTCCAACGGGAATGATAGTTGGGTATTAGAAACACATATGGGTGTCAAACAGGATACTTCCAGAAATATCTGTGCCAACAAACAATCAGGTTATGATTATTTTCGTTTGTCAGGCTTTCCAACGGGAAAAATAGTTGGGTATCAGAAACGCAAATGGGTGTCAAACGGAATATGTTGCATGCCAGTAATGTTCAGCTAATCCCGAAACTTGGTGAAATGTTTATCAACAATTACATGTGAAGCTGTGTATAGTTCGACAGTATTGGCGCGAGACATTAGCAGATTCGGTGACTCTCCTTTGTTATGTTTGATTAAATAAACATTCCGACACAGTCTACCAACAGACGATGGTTACCTGCGAATTCCTTGCTGAAGTTTATCCGTCTTGTGTCAATTCTGTCTTACTACCAGTATACCTCAGGTTTTGTTTTTGCTGTAACCAAGTTTTGAACTGAGTTATGCAACTTATGGTCCTTGTTAACAACCTATTGTTTGTTTGGAATGGAATGTCCATGTTTTTTTTATTATTCACTGTGGTAACTGAATTATATTATTCTAAATGATATCTATTTACTGATGAAATATTAAACTGTGTATAAATTAGTTAATGGTTGTGTTTTGTATTTCTATGAGGAATATTCAATATAGGACTCTTCAGGTCGCACTATTCAAGCTCCTGGGTACCGTTTTATCAAAGCACTTACAAAATCTTAAACTTGCGTTCAAATTTAAATTCTTAATTATTCTTTGAAACCTACATTTTGGTGACCGATATGCATTGTAGGAGTTGGTTAACTGAAGCATAATTGATCACAATTATATCACAATTTACATATGTTACAGAATTATAAAAAAATTAAATTTGAACTTAAGTTTAAGAATTTCATAGTGCTTTAATAACACAGTACCCTGGAGAAAACCAGGAGCTGGATTGCTAGAGAAGAGACATGTTGGGCTGGAAGGAATTAAACAAAATCAAGTAGGATAAGAGCTGGCTTGAGAAGAGGCAGTTAAGATATTTCTTTGGTGAACAAGCATCCTGAAATCCTCAAACAGTACTATCTTCATACGAAAAAGATCAGACTGTAGTCAATGTCACGGATAAACACAACCATTCTAATCAGGGAATCAAGATGTAATCTGGATGGTAGTCTACTGAGATGGTCAATGAGCTATCCACTGGCACGGGGGCACAAATATGTGAAACAAACAAAAACCCTGTCAAACATGACATTAGCATCACAATCAATGGATCACCAAAACAAAGAGATATTTGTAAAACATGTAGCTCCAATGGCTGCCAAATAGTCAGAAATGGTTTAAGTTTACAGTGACCTTGACCTAAAAATCAATAGGGGTCATCTAATGTTGATAACCAACCTGCCATGTGAAGTTTCAGGATCCTAGGGTCAAGTGTTCTGAAGTTATTAAACGGAAACTATTTGGTTTATTGACAGATGGACAGACCAGCAAGTGCAAAGCAATATACCCCCTCATCAAAGATGGTGGCAAAGTTTGTACAATGTATGCATTGCACATTTACTCTTGTACAACACTTTAAAAAGTGAAAGAAGCAGCATTCAGCAGTGTGTAAATGTTTTAGGTTATTTTGGTATTTTAACACTCCTTTGTGCTCGGGGATCAATAGAGCAAGCCTATCAGGTACGCTATAACATAAACAGACAGCAACCATAAAATGAGGATAGAATATGTTCAATTATGTCATGTATTATCCATTTAATCGGAAGAATCTATTCACTCTTTGTCCCTTTTCACATATATATATATAAGATAACGAATATAAACAAAACATGTTGGTCAAATAAAAATCCACCAACAAACAAAAAGCATTTAGCAATCAATATATTCATTTACTATATTATTCCCCTTACAAGCACTGTATGTTTATGGACAGATTGTGTATACTATACAATCAAACCTACCATGGGAACAGCAAAAACTGTCTTTGTTCACAGGTGGTCTCTTAGTCTTAACAATTTCATACAATTCAAAATGTTTCAATGTGAGATAAATTCTGGTCTTTGTAGACAGGTTTCGTAGCGGTGGTGGTCTCAAACACATGTGCGTAACATGAACAGTTATAGAAATCCAAATTTTATATTATCTAATATTCCTTACAGTTCATTATGAACTCACTAGAATAAGAAGTAAAAACTTTTAATTACATGATTTTGTTAGCTGTCAAATGGTAGGACATAAAGAAAATATTGTTATTGCCTTATCAAACTTTTTTCTGAACTTATTTTAAGTACTACAGAAATGAGTTTATTCCACTGGTTTATCAACTTGCTTAGCTTTTGCAGATCGTGCAAATTGTATTACTATTGGTTTACTATTTAATATAAATCCATTACAATTCTTAACAATTTTATTAGCTTCCTCATCATTGGGTAGTGTGACGAAGGCCTGGCCCTTCATTCTACCTTCTTTCATCACTCTCACATCAAATGTTTCAACAGCCAAGTCTTTAGACCAATCAATGAAAGATCCAAATAGGTTCACCAGATCCTGCTCACTTGAATGTTTAGTTAGGTTCTTTATGTACAATCTGCTAGTTACCTCCCCTGATGAATATTTTTTAAACACTGAGAAATCTTTGAACTGATTTTCTTTTAACCTTCCTTCCACTATATCTTTCTTACTAAGGAACAAGCTTCTGTCGATCTTATAGTCCACGTCCGGTTTATCAACTTCAGTCGTGACTTCCTCTTTCTTCTGAGGTTCAACTTTTCCAAATCCACCTTCAATAATAACAGCTGCTGCTTGTTTCTCTGCTTTCCTTTTTTCCTCATTCATTCTGGTCTTTTCTAACTGCTCATATATGTCTTTTTCAGAAATATTAAACTGAATCTGTGTATGTTTAACATTGGAAGTAGCTTCAAACACTTCACTTGGATTGTGAGCAATTGCTGGTTTTAACACTACTGGCATATGCTGCTGTGCAACTCTCAGCCTCTTTTTGGGCCTTTTCAATGTCTTTCTAATACCTTTTTCTGGCTTTTCTTTCACTTTGTCTTTAATTTCTGAATCTGATTCTATTTCCGATTCTTCAGTACTTGCATATTCCATTTCGACTTCTTCAATTTCACCAGTTTCAGTATATTTTCTTTTCACTAAATCTCTGTCAGATTTTTCTAAAGCTAAAGGAGGCGATGGGGTCACGGCTCCGAAAGGACTTGGCAAGTTCATTTTGTTCATTAAATGTAAAACCTGTGTGTAAAATTTAGAATGTGAAGCTAGTGTGTTGGCAATGTTTGTCAGAATGGATACCGTTGGAGGAGGGTATATGTAACATAATGTAGGCTTCTTGGGGTATACAATATTATGTTTGCTGAATGCTTCGTCTACACGTGATGGAACAGTATCACTCTTGATTTCTTCCTTTGCTTCAGTCTTAGTATCAACTTCTACTTCAGGTTTTTTCATTAGATTGTCAGATAAAATGTTCTTTGTTCTTTCCTTCGCAATTTCAACCACAAGTCGACATCCTAACACCTCCAACTGATGCAATCTTTTCAAGCCTCGCTCTGCTGCTTGGAGGCTTGGAAAACGAGCAAATGCACAGTGTTTCATAGGTCCATGTATTCCCATAGTCTGAACACTGGTTGCTCCAAAATGACAAAGTAGATCGACTTTTTCTTCATCACTTAGCACACCCGGTAAATGACGCACCAACAAAGATGTTTGTGCTCCAGACATTGTAAAAGTTGTTTACCTGGAAAAGAAAGAAGACACAACTTGCAAGTATGGTTAGAGCACAAGAATTCAAAATTCTATCACAAAAAGTTTGACGGCCACAATATCATGATGTGATTGACATTTAAAGGTTTGTCATTCTAATAGCACTAGCGTATTATGAATTTATGTCTCTTACTACAACCATAGGGGTCTGTCATGATAAGAACGAAGAACACAGATTGTGAACTAAGCTAATCTGCATGAAGCTGTGACTCGCCAAACTCCAAACAGCTAGTATCATACAGCTTCTCGTTATCGACATTACATAAAACCCGTTACTCCGGATTCGAAATTTCACGGTCAGGGGAGTAGCCATGATTCGGAGCACCTCGTACAATTCTGTAGAATCATCAATGCAGCTTCTGTAGCTCGATACCGATGACGCGAAAATATACGCATTTTTCAAGCTAAACATATTATTTAGGCAAAAATATTGTCAGCGAGATCGTCAAATAGTGTTATCATTGTGTTCAAGTAAAGACTTTTTACAAATTCTTATCACTTGGCTAAAATAATCACGATTAATGTATCTAGTTGTTCTATACGCTATATGCTTTGACCACCCTGACGTATATTCGGAATATCTCGCACATTGCCACTCAATAAATTCCGTAATCCCGGCAAACATGTTTTAACTAGTAATGTCGATATGGTGGCTAGTCTAATCAACAAATCTGTAAGTGAGAACAATCTATAAACCAGAAATAGTATCATTTTATAATAGCTAAAATCATATTCACTGATTGTTATATTACGGTATGACTGATTGCCAAGTTCTCAAAACCACTATTAATATAAATTATGTGTTGCGGTACGAAATATCCATGTACGAGACGGTTTGTGGACGAATAAATTCGCGTGCTCGTAGCAATGTGTAGTCCTTTATGTTAATTGAATGTCTAAGGACATAAAATAATAAAACCACTCATACCTATTTCAATGTGATTTTGTATTCTGGCGTTGTTGTCTTTGTATGGTCATGATAGTATCGCGAAATACCACGCCAAAATCCAATTTTGGAATTTGCAGAGTTACTCCCCTTTATTGACATTTTGCGACAATCGTCAACTGACGAATCGCAACGGGACGCGAAAGAACGTTTGCATGCGTGTCTTACGTAGTACGATTTCGGTGTTCAGGGCGTTCTCAGGTATTTTAGTACTTCATTATTTGTTTACCATTTCTCCTTTTATAAATAGCGTGTATCTTAATCGGTTATCTGTGTTTAATTTTCACTGTCACATGATAACAGTTTAGCACTGTTTAGGACTGCAAATTGTTTATTATTTGTTTCAGTGACTTTCATTTTGAACAACAGACATGACAGACAGTTGAAGTTAAATGAGTCATCTAAATGGGATTGGTTTAAAACTAGACCTTTTCTCATTTTGTAAACCATGAGACCGTATGGACGAGTGCTACGTAGTAACCCTAGCCTTCTAAGTTCTATCAGTCTATATTTAATTGAACAGGAGGTAACTGAATAAAGGCGCTTGGTAAGTTGGTAGCGCTTTGCTTAGGGAACAGACCCCATTCACCATATCGACATTACAGAGATATTCCGAATGTACGTGAGGGGGGAAAATGCCTATAGCGTATAGAGCAACCAGCTATTATTTAAGCCAAATGCCAAGAATTTGTAATTTGTCTCTGTCAATGGTCAGTTATTATCCTGAGTTCCTAGACGAAAGACGTATGCACACAAGACTGTCGAGTAATCTCCAGGTTGGACTGCGTTCATAAATAAGATCTAGTTCTATTTGGCTGTTTATTGTTTATTACCAATGAACGCAGTCTGAAACATACAAATGACAAACGATTACTTATATGAATAAGCACCACATGGTATGGTATTCCTCTAAAGTCTTACTAGTAAACAATGACAACACAATTTTACGACCTCGCTGACAATATTTTCGCCAAAATAATATGTTTAATTTGAAAAATGCGTATATTTTCTCGCCATCGGTATCGAGCTACGGAAGCGGCAGTGTAGAATAAAATGCAATATTTTAAATATAAAGCATTTTTTAGGATAATTCTTGCTAAAGTTTAAAAACAAAGATGTTTAATGATAATGTGTAATAATTTGTTTATATGTATTTCATGTTTAAACGTGGAAAAAAGAATAATTATATACACTCCTGCTATACCGCTAATTGCTCGCTAACCCCCTGACCGTGAAATTTCAGTTCCGGAAAAACGGGTTTTATTGAGTAATGTCGATATCGAGAATGTATTGATGTAGTTCAAATGCAGCGGATCAGTGATTTGTGATGGTAGTTTCTATATAGTGCTTTTAATCAACTGAGATTTTGAGTCGAATGTTCTTGCGGGAATGCCAATCGTCAAAAAGTAGGTGTGATTTTGAGTCACCAATTTATGCAAAGGTGCGAGCTGGTAGTGGCCGGCCTCGCGATAACTGTCAATCCACCGGTCCTGACTGATAAAAAGCGCAAAGGATCAGCAAAATTTGACAAAATGTCAGTACAATTGACTGACAGTGATTTTAACTTCTTTCTGTTTGATAGATCATTAAACAGCTCTTTATTGCCTGTTATGTGTATGTCACATGGTGAGACAAATGGGCAACCAGACTGGGGCTCGAACCCAGGACCCTTGCTTACGGGGCAAATGCTCTACCAACTGAGCTAGCCGACTACTTACACACACTCTCACCCAAACGTAAATAGGTTTAGACCGTGACGTATTCGCCCTCTGAATTAGAAGTTCGTCCCGAATTTCAGAGAGTAGAAACATATTAAGCAAAGGAGCTGTGAAGCAACCTGAATGCTATGCCATGGCCCAGCGTTGGGCGCCAAATGTCCTAGGGTCAGAAAAATGTGCAACCAGACCAAAAAACACTGCATATCTAGAATTTAGTTCGAAACATTGCATGCATCTTGCAGCGTTAGGATTTTGTTAGACAGTCAAAGGCCAGTGGTACAATCTACAGTCTCATTAAACATTAGTAATTTCGAGAAAAATGATTGTAGGCGCATGGCTAAAGGTTCATATCAGCCTTGAAAAGTTCTTTAATTTGATAACTAGTACTTGAAAATAGTTGAATTTAAAACTGCCAAAAAGTCCTTGAAAAGTACAGTAAAACCTCGGTAAGACGAGCAGCGATTATTCGAGCAACGGGCCTATGTCGAGCAAATTTCAAAATCCAGGCGATTAATTTATCCCACTAAGTCATTCAATTCAACATTTTTCATCAATAATTAGTTACTTTATCTTGAGGCTATCATTCGAGCGAAATTTCACACCTCCGAAAAATGTCATATTAATTTTGTTGCCGCTGTAATTTTCACACATCGTGATAATAACATTTTATGACAATAGCACTTAACACTTAAATCGATTTGTGTATTTTCGATTCGATACATTAAACATGAAGAAGACGAAATTTAATTTATGAGAGTGATTAAAACAACACATGCGTTTCAGAACAAGTTCAATAGACAACAATTGGGAACTTTAATACATACGCGAAGTAGAATTATTAAATGCACCAGCAGTGCTTCAAACGTACAAACTCGCTCAGACTTTTTAATTATCGTGCGATAAACCGACATACATGTAGAATCTTATATATTTATAAAACTACAAGTAAGAATCAAGTCAAAACCCTTTCCATTCCCATAGTTCATGAAAAGTATTCTTAGTTTCTTGTAGTTCATGAAAAGTATTCTTAGTTTCTTGTAGTTCATGAAAAGTATTCTTAGTTTCTTGTGTATGACGTTTCATGCTTATCTAACATGAAGAGAGTCATAATTGTACAATATTACCTGGGTAAATATTCAAAAAATGGATTGAAAGTACAAATTCTACCTTGAAAAGTCCTTGAATTTTGTTGTGAGAAATTTGTGTGGGCCATGGTCATTGGGGAAAATTTGGGGAAAGTTCTGTATGATCCATGTGACTGTGGCAAGGCTATTTGATGTGAAGTTGGCTTAATTGGTTGGCCAGCAAACACTTTGTTTGACTTGGTTTGTCACCAGCTGAAGGTGATAGGTTGAGTACTCAGTAGCTCTAAGTTGTCAAAGTCTGGTTTTTCCTGAGACCTCAGGGAATTCCTATCATCAAATATTTTGACAATGACAGAGTGATGGTCTTGATTATAAGAGTATTCTATAATTATGTTAACTAACGTTAGAATGAATCAGTATCAAACATACATTGTAACATTGAACTTGTTGAACTCCAGATGACATTTAATACCGGTATATGAAATATTTTAAAATCACTGCAAACAAATGGTTTGTAGACTGTTTGATTAATAACTTCTGATTGAAACATGCTAGCCTGAAATCTCCTGTTTGCCTGAAATCTCCTGTTTGCCTGAAATCTTCTGTTTGCCTGAAATCTCCTGTTTGCCTGAAATCTCATGTTTGCCTGAAATCTCATGTTTGCCTAAAATCTCCTGTTTGCCTGAAATCTCATGTTTGCCTGAAATCTACTGTGCCTGGCTGAAATCTCCTGTTGGCCTGAAATCTCATATTTGTCTAAAATCTCCTGTTTGCCTGAAATCTCCTGTGCCTGAAATCTCATGTTTGCCTGAAATCTCATGCTTGTCTGAAATCTCATGTTTTCATGACACAAACATCAGTCAAAATATGTTATTTGACCTGGAACCAGTAAGCACTTTTCTTTAAGGTTTTAAAGCCTGAACCGTCTTTTGGAATGTCACAATATCTGCTGGGTAAGAGCTGTCACTGATAGAAGCGATATCTATGTATCAACAAGATTTTTAGCCAACGATTATCTTTTCTTATTTTGATTTATTGATACATAGGTAAATAAATGGAACCACCCAAAATCCTCATTTGCCTGCACAAAACATTAGTCTTGTGTTTAAATGCAAGTTCACAAATTATCAAAATGGGTCAAGTCTAAACTCAAACAAAAGCAGGCCTAGACACTAGTCCAGAAATCTAGACGTGATGAATACTGAGTTACTTTGATGAAGACGAAAGTCCGAATGTTAAAAAACAAACATAAAGTCATATTTGTAGGACTAGCCTAGACACTAACTATTTTGGCCACTGGTCCGACAGGGCAAAAGGGCCAAATTTGTAAATAGGACAGTTACTGTTCCCCCAGAATTTTCACTGGTCCTTCAGGATTTTCACTGGTCTCGGACCAGTGTTAGTGTCGAGCCCTGCAAAGGTGCTTTTTTCAAAAGTTGAATCTATACCTTTAAATTCAGCCTTAAGTGTTGGAAGTTTTCTCAGTATTAAAGATAATGTTGACTAGTGTTATCTTTCTAGTCTGTGATTCATTAGCTTCTGTGTTGATTAGTTTATAAGCGGATTATATAGTTCTAGTATCTAGTAGAGTCAAGCTCAAAGGAATTATAATGACAATGATCTCCTGTGTGATAGGTTTGATCTCATTTACAATTTAATCAACTGACTCTTACAGAACTTCATTAGTTTGATCAAAGTATCTGACTGATCAATAACTCATGCTAACAGATGAGATTCATCGACTTTTGTAACTATCTGATATCAAATGTATTTGATAATTAACACTTCATAGTCAGCGGTTGCCTAGGTTGTTGTTGTCAGAGCTATTGTCTAACCTTGAAGATTTCATGTGACATTACATCCCTTTGGTGCAACAAGGTTGTATCTCACCACAATGTGTATTTATCATATTAGAGAGATACAACCTTGTTACACCACAGGGACTATTACGCTAGGCCTTTAATTTGCCTTGTTGGGGAAAAATAGTGCTGTTATCTGAAGCTGATTTTGTTAACTTCATTTTTGGGGAAAACGTCATTTTAAACAAATTTAACAGGCCCTACTATGTAAGGAAAAATTTCGTGGTAGCTAAGTGGGTTTTTTTGCCCCTTGGACACACTCTGTTTACTATATAACTTTTCTGTGTAAAAATCTGCTGAGTAAGTCCAGTATAATTTTATAAAAACAAGATGGTTGGAATTTTAACTGTTTCGTGACTGGTGTTAAGGTTTGGCTTCAGTGATATTGTACAAAGTAGGCATGACAAAGTCAATTATCACTGAAAGAACCCAATTATCGGGCAGGTTGAGAAATTCTATTATTTTCCATCTTTCTCTGCGAAAAAAATCAATAGTCTTTTTCTCATTTGTTAATAGCTGTTAGACTGCTACATGTATGTTATAACAACTTGTATAAGAATCAAAGTGTAAGAACAATCTCAGATTCTCAGTTCTGGATTTATTATTCAATTCTAAGGTGAGTGGTGACCAATGGTCACTTCAGGGGTGTAGAAATGAGCCAGTAAGCAGCAAAATCAACTGGTTATTAGAGCATTCTTACCGGCTACTGGTAATGATTTTCTCTTTATACGTAGGAAGAACCATCAAATCAACCGCTTACTTTTAAAGTTTAACTGGCTGCAAGAAAACATTTCTACACCCCTATGCGACTAGATGTGACCAAAGACTGCATGGTTTATATTTATTTTAAGTCAAACATCTTTCAGCATATTTTATTGTATGTGGATGGATATTGTTTTACTGAAGTCCATCTGTTGGTCTGTCATATTGATCTGCATGGATTTTTTTGGCCTCTTAAGTCTTTGGAAAAGGGTCCACATCCTATCAGATTGGGAAATTTCGCGTCCTGACAACTTGAAATTGCGAAATTTCATGAAGACGGAAGGCCAAATAAAACAGAAAAAGAGATTACATGTGACTGTTTACTGGTTTCTCTTAACTTTTATGCTTAAACTTTTGTCAAAAATGTTCATACATGTAACTTTATCATTTTATGTCCGATTTTGATTATTTTTGTAAAATGTTCATTGGGAAATTCTCCATTCGAAGTTGGGAAAATTATAGCCTTTTTGCTAGTAGGAAAGGGTCTGTTTACTGGACCCTTATAAAGAAGGAAAAAATCACTAGTCTGTAGCTTCAGTCTAGTAATGTCAAACTTGGCTTTGGTGGTTGGTCATGACCAATTGTAGGTCAAAGGTTAATATGATCACCAAGGTCATCAAATGGAGCAGATTGTGTTCAAGTATAATCATGCTGATCGATATAAAATTACGATGAAACTACCATGGTTGTGGATCCCTTCCAGAATTTTGAGATTCTATTTCCCTTTCGTGATTTTTTCATAATTGAAATGCCTCAAACATCAAATAAATTCTGAGCCAATCTTTATTTAGTTATCTTTGGAAATCTTGCTTGCACGATCTGTCATGTCTGTAGTTGTAAATCAAATGTGGCACAGACCAAGTAATAATCTATGGATTCTGTCTCACTTGAAACTTTTCTCAGTGTCTGGGGACTGTACAGTTGTATAAGAAATTTTAGAATTTTATCAATTCTGTACGTATTGGTTTCATTTGGAAATTGATAAGATTGTGTTGTAAGTATTGTTTATTTCTTGTGTTTTGGATATATTGTATTCTGATGGTACTCTCCTGAGATCACTTGACTACATTTTCATAACCAGTATCCAGGGTACTGTTTTATCAAAGCATTTACGGATTTGAATTTTTTATAATTATTTAACTGCTCGAAATTGTAGTTTAGGGATATACAATATTAACAATGATTCAGTTAATGATCTACAAACAATATCTGTTCCCTATTTGTAGATGAAAAAGCATTATGAGGAATTTAATTTGGAGCGTAAGTTTAAGATTTTCGTAAATTTGCTTTGATAAAACAGTACCCAGGGGTGTAGAAACACCTTCATGTAGCGAGTTAATTTCAATAGTAATCAGTTGGTTTGTAATCTCAGTTTTAAATTAAAAAAAAGAAGAAAATGACAATGATAGCTACGAAGCATGTTCAAATAGCCAGTTGATTTTGGTGTCAGCAACTAGCTCAATTTTTTCTCAAGTGTCTTACAGGAAGTAAGGATCAGGACAATTTTGCTACTGGCTCATTTCTACATCTCTGGGTATCTTATTTTTGTTCACATTTAATTATTATGAAAAAAGGATTCTAGCTTTGATATTTATTAGAGAGAAAAAATTTATACAGTACTTGAACAGATATGCTATAAACTGATAAATTGTACAGGTATATTCGTAATACAACTAATTGTAATTGAAATTAATCAATCTTCATTCTTAATTAAGTATCATAGATTTTATCAAGTAGTTAATTAGTGGAACAGTATTAAATGTTTTGAAAAAATAATTAACTTTGATATTCCGCCATTGTTTTATTGAGCTTTCTCTGATTTGTTTTCAGATAAAATATTTTTTTTAGATGAAATTTTATTCGATCAGATAAAATGCGTAACTCTGTTCCTTTCATCCATCTCCTTAATTAGCCTTGAGTCGAATTTTACAAGTTTTGTCCTTGCCAAAATATTTTTATCAGATTGCCTTGGGACGTGGTGTAATGTGCATGCTTTAAATAATATTGCATATTTTAACTTTACACCGATTTTTTTCACAAATTTATAGATCTGTTTTTCAAAAAAACAAGTAGAGTATGCGCTTGTTTTCTGGTGATAGTTTGTGAAAGGTGTTTTTATATATAAGTATAGTATAGTAAAGTATTTTATTAATATTTATTTAAGTGACATTTGCAATATTACAAAATATACATTCATGATATTATATACAAGATTACAGCACCCGGCGCAGTGGGCCTACAAGTCACTGGCAATTAAACATATGATATTTACAGAATTATATAATTAAGCTAGAAAGTAATGGAGTTGTTCGTTTAAAAAAAATTTGAACTTTAAAGGTGCTTTTGAACACAGCTGTGACTTTAAAGTTATAAATGAGTGACTTTTTGGAGTTTTATTAACATTGACTATTTGAGACAGGTACTTGCTTACCGGTGCGTAGTTCAGTTGACCACATATAGTCAGGTTCCACTGTATCGTTATACAGAAATGTATATTTTGATGTTTCAGAATAATGGAAATAGCAAATGTTTATTAATTATATTAATATTGTTTACAACAAACATCATACAAGTTTTTTGCACTTGATTAGACTAACAGGATGTTGTAATATAATTACTAAGGATGTTTAACTGTTTATCATTGAATTAGAAAATATACCCAAAGTAAAAAAAATGAAGTCTACTCTACTTCAGTACTTGTAATTTGCACTTTTTGCCAAAATTTGTTGAATACAGTTTGTTGCCTTTTGATAGAAAATAGATCTCGACAGTTTCGTCACACCTGAATCCTGTTTGTAGTTAAGACATTATTGTTTGTGTTTCAGGTAGAGTGATGAGTTCCTTACAACCTATAGTGATCAGTGGCCCCTCAGGTAGCGGGAAGAGTACCTTGTTACAGAAACTCTTCCAGGAATACCCAGGATGTTTTGAATTCAGTGTATCTCGTAAGTTTATTCATTTAAGTATTGTTGCTTTAGTTAATTTTACCTTCCTTTTTCCCTCCCTTTTTGGGAAAGTTACCAGTAACTGGCATTTTCGTTATCAGAACCTCTTGTATAAGTCTAAAAGAACAAGTCACTAAGAATTGCAAGCAATACAGAAGTCCCCTTCGGGTTTGACCCTTAAAATTCTCAATGTTTTTGTTGCCTTGGCAACCACAATTTTTGTCAGAATAAAAAATATTGAGACGTGCATAATCACGTTAATGCCCCCATCCACTTACCAAGTTTCATAAACCTAGCTTGGAAACTGTTTTTTGCTATATCATTCATTGCTTAATCATCATAAATGTTACATGTTACTTATTTCTTGTTGATGATCTTTGTGGATGAAGCTTTGTTTATTGTATTGAATACACTTTCAGTGGATCACAAATAACGGCTTATGCAGGAAACAAGAATTTGCCGCATTTGAAAACAAAAAAATTATGTAAAAAATATTTAAGTCATTTGGTGAAATAATTAAGAGTTTTGACTAAATTATGGTCTTTTGAAAATTTTAAAGTGGAATTTCAACAGTAGAACAATATTTGAACAGATTTTAAGTATAGGATTGTGTGCTAATCGCACTTGAAATAGACTTGTACACTTACTATTTTTAGGACTTGGCATTATGCCTCTGTTGGACCCCTGATATTATAATCTTGTAATATATTCCAGATACAACAAGAAATCCAAGAGAGGGAGAAACAGAAGGAAAAGGTAACAGTTACTGCACAAAATTTGTATTTCTGTGGGTCCAAAAGTAAAGCCTAGGTCCCACTGAACATTTTTTGCCTTGGCAATGTACTTCCGATTTAAATTATTGAGTTCTATCAGGACATCGGGAACAGGTCCATCATGGTCAAGGGGAAGCTTTGGGGAAGTCATGAGACAATTTGTGATATAGGAAGGAATTGTGATGAATCGGTCGGTATTGGAAGATATCGGGAGAACATCGCTGATGAGAAATTCCTCAGTGGGACCTAGGCTTTACGTAATTTTGAATTTTAGAAATATTAGCAGTTTTATAAAAAAAATGTGGTATTCTTTTTAGACCATAATTACGCTTTAGTGAACTTTGTAATTCTGCGAAATTTGTCAATGTTTCCTTGTCGCCAAATTAACCACTTTACATAGTTTATCATTATTTAAAATGAAAACCCTGATAATTGATTGTTACGAAAATGTTATTGCTGAGTGTTATATTCATTTATTTCCAGATTACTACTTTGTGGAACGTTCAGTGTTTGATACAATGGTTGGAGAAAATGGATTTCTGGAACATGCTCAGTTCTCAGGAAATTGTTATGGTACAAGGTATGTTGGTGTTTTAACAAAGGTTGTTTGTGCTTCTGTTATAAACAGATGAACAAATGAAAAACTTTCAGTGGTAGCGAATTTAGACTTGTCCATATCATGTCCTTGCTCATGCAAATATCCTTGTCCAAAAAATAACTACACATAATGCAATACATCTATATACCAATTTATTGGCACTAATTTTGCAAATTGGCAATTGTACCCTGGTTAGCGATATTCGGATGTCATAGGCCTCTTGTTTATCTGTACAGTTGCACTTGTTAGCTCATAAAAGATTAACTGAATTTACAAACTAGTAGAATATTATCCATAGTATAAATAGAGGATCTTACATGAGTGTTTTTCTGTATTGAATTTATTAAACGAGTTGGATAAAATGATAAAATGCGAGGCTCTGCCGAGCATTTTATCACTTTTATTCAACGAGTTTAATAAATTTAATATGGAATGACACGAATGTAAGATTCTTTTTATCACATAAACCAAATGCACAGTAAAAGTTTGTCAAGAATGCACACACTTCCCCTTTAGCAAATAAACTCCATAGGAGTAAAGCGGTTCATTGAAAGAGCTAAGAAAATAGTGCAACAATGTATACTCCCGATATGTTAATTTTTCTGCATTTGAAACTAATATATTTAGGATATCTAAAATCCTGCAGATGTAAAACTACGCTTAACAAAGTAAATAATTAAATCTAGGCCCGCAGCCACACAACGTATTCTGTTCTGTTCCGTGTTCCGTTCCGGGTTTTAGTAACAACCAAGGACAGGGGAAGTAACTAGGTTTTCCGCGTGAATTTATTCGCGATTCGTCTGAATAGCCGAAAATAACTGATTGTACACGATGCAAGTACTTGGTAAGCAAGGAAAATCGTCTTTAATACTCAAAATTAACGGATTTATACAATGAAATCAACATCCGATACCGTGTTTGTGTAGATGCCAGATATTTGGTATGTAAATTTCGTCCCGATCTTATTCGTACCCACGTTTAACGGACCTACCGTAATGTTTACTTACAGTTATATCTCTTAAGTTCTTGTACATCTGTTATTGTGTGATTATAACATGCCCTAGAGTGCTCATAATCGGATATAAAATTTATTCTATTCTAAAAATGTATTATTTTACTTTTTTGACAACGTGTATGAATACATAAATAAAGTAACTCGCCCTCGTATATACCTCATTTGCATGTTTATTACACGTGTGTATTATGACTTTTATGTAATAGGTTTATTAAACTCCCAGAGCCTATTTTATGTGATAAATGTTTGTCTTAAATCATGGTCATCGTGCCTGTCTGGTCTTATTCAATTGACTGGAACTTTTCCTATTTTTGTCTCTTGTACACTTTGCTTATGGTCATGAAGTGTCATTAAAGTAAGTTGTCGAGCTTGTTTCACTGTCAACTATAATTACAGAATATGTGTTGTAATATTTCTTGTTTTCTACAGTAAAATGTCGGTAGAAAAGATCCAGTCGAGTGGGAAGATTTGTATACTGGATGTAGAGATAAATGGTGTAAAAAATATCAAGGCTACAGATCTCAATGCTAGATATTTCTTTGTTCAGCCACCAAGTATAGAATCACTGGTAAGTATCAACACAGTTTTTGTTTTTGCTGAACCAAGTTTGAACATAGTTATGACCCTTGTTTGAAAAACAACCTGCCTTCCAGAAAATGTGCATGTTTCTTGTTTTTAACGGCTCTTGTTGCAGTCTCTTGTATGAGAGATGTGGCAAATATATCCCAATAAAAGAATTTGCTCAAAGTAAAATGTATTTACCACAAAAACAGAAAGCAAAAACAGTCATATGTTGTACATGAGTTATCTTCCCTCAAAATGTGAATTTGAAGTATTTTTTTCTGCTTCTATCATGACGCTTTGTTGAACAAACCTATTATTGGATAAAATCCCCAAAACTGAAGTATTTATAAAAATAGTTGATTAAAGACATAATTATGCTTTGATTCCCGTGTTTTATCATGCTTTCCTATCAACGATAGAATATTTGTCTTACAAATAGATTCTTGCTTCAGAATTATATTGATGTCTGCGCTTGCACCATAAATATTGTCTACACATGAACTGTAGTGCAATGCAATAATTATTTGTGAATTGTTGAACTATGATTGATGTGGTTACAGAAACAAAGATTGGAAGGTCGAGGTACAGAAACACCAGAAAGTTTGAAAAAAAGACTGGATTCTGCTCAGGAAGCTTTAGACTATGGTAAGTATTCATGTACACATTGTTGAATAATGGTGTTGAATATGGGTATGTTTCTAAAAGGAATATATAGTGAGTTTGTCGGTCCTTCCGTCCGTCCGTTTTTGGTTTCCAGATGAGAATTTTAGTTAGGAATTCATGAGATATTGTGATAAAACTTGCTGTATAGGTAGCTTATGTGAATACACTGCTTAAGTTCTAAAGTGGGGTCAAGGTGACTGTTACTAAAAGTAGAAAATCAGTTTCCAAACAATTTTAGTTTGGAATGAAATATTGTAATGGACCTTTCCTGTATAGGTGCTGATCATGTTCGAAAGTGGGACTGATGGCGTCAAGGTCATTGTAACTTAAAATAGAATACATGGTTTGTGTGATAAGGGGACGCTGTAAGGGTATTATTTGTCACAGTGTGGCAATTCTAGTCTAGGTTCAGTTAACAGGGTTTGTATGTCGACATTTCTGGACAAAATATGGAATATTGGTTGTGTCTAGACATCATTCAAATAGTGGAAATTACCTTCTGCTGACTTTGTGGTCATTTGTATCATACAAAACAGAAATTTGTTATCAGAATTTGTTTGATGAAACGAGAGAACCCTGGTGATATTCACCATAATGTAATGTCTCTGAGACATATTATTTTGCCCTGGTTATTTGTATGACCATCCATTTATCCAAAGCCTTCATTTTTCTATGCATAGTTTTAAAATAATGTGTCTCAAATTGCACCATGTTGAAGGTGCCTTGAGAAGTGGTCTGGGGCCCGTTTCATAAATATATATTAGCTAAGATAAAGCTTTTCCATGTATTATTGAGAGCATACAAGTGAACCCATACATTTTGGATGAGTTTAAATAGTTGTAATGATGATGGGGTATATTGCTTTGCACATGTGTGTCGGTTGGTCGGTCTGTCTGTCGGTCGGTAGACCAAATGATTTCCGTTCAATAAGATCTTTAAAATTTACCTGGAGGTTGGTCATCAACAGTAGATGACACCTATTGATTTTGGGATCAGTAGGTCAAGGTCACTGTGACCTTTACCGTTTCTGAGTATTGGGCTGCCATGGGGGCATACATGTTTTACAAACATCACTTGTAGAGGTTGATTCTAGTTCACACTTTGCTTGACTGTACTAGTTATCTTAGGTAGCTTAAATTGTCACATAAAAATACTAATCTTAGCTAAGATATGTCTATGGAACAGGTGCCTGACTAGTAATATTGGAGGCATGTTCATAGTTGTGTAGAAGGCATCAGTGTCTTATTGACCCATCTTGCTTGTTTTAGACAACGAAGCTATGCTCATCTGATCATTGTGTTTCAATTCTAAAGTGAATATTTGTATATTTTCAGCAAATCAACCTGGGTCGTATGATCATATAATTGTCAATGATGATCTGGAGGTGGCATATTCAAAGTTAAAAGGAATATTATCCTCCGTATGTATAATCTTAACTTCTATATAGTATATATCAGTGTCATAGATTTCTTCTGTTTGAATTCCAGTGTAAATCCGTGGTCAAACCTGCATTAGTCATCACCTTGAATTGACAGTCACCTGTCTGTAAGCAGCCTGTTGCATTTAATCTTTAATTGACATTCTAATATTACAGTAAATTTTCTGTTTAAGGCTTTTTCCACGAAAAAGTCAGTCAGTTGTGCCTAGAAAACCCCTTAGTTGATTATTAGCTTACCCCATCTTATCTGATTGCTTCTAGTTGTTTCTCACTGTTTCATTCATCTAGTTTGTTGCTACATTCTTTTATTAGACCATTACTACATAAATTTAACTCAAGCTTTGCTAATTAACCCTTTACTCCATACATGCCAAACAATTCTGATAAAATATTAGCTTGAATGTGCAGCTTTTTTTACAAATAGCAAGAACGATCTCCCTGAATGAGGTACCTTATTAAAATTTATGTCTGTGATTAATCCAATCACAGACATAAATTTTAATAAATCCAATGTGCTAAAACGAGTATAAAGGGTGACAATGATGCTCATTGGTTAGGACATTATATGACATATCTATGGAGTTAAGGGTTAATGCCCAATCATTGTGCATTTCTAGCTGTAAGTATGTACATGTGTGTTTGTATCTGTATGTACATACATGTGTGTGTGTATGTGTATGTAGTGTGTTACATTATCAATGTTTGTTTATTGAAGGAATACAACTCTTTACAACTGAATGGCAAATAGATAGTGATATATAGGTAGATATAGTGAGTATATATAGACTGTGTGACGTTATAATGTATGCACCTATAGTGAGTATATATAGACTGTGTGACGTTATAGTGTATGCACCTATAGTGAGTATATATAGACTGTGTGTATGCACCTTGTTTGCTGTTTGTTGTGTTGGTGCTTGATTGTTTCATACACAATTTCATTCACTTTGCTTGATTCATCAGTAATAACCAGGAGCGTGATTCTTCCTTCTTTAAGCTGATTTCAGCCTTTTTATGCCCCCGTATCGATAGATCGGGAGGCATATAGTGATTCACCTGTCCGTCCGTTCGTCCGTCCGTTCGTCCATCCGTCCTGGTTAACCCAAATTGACCGTTTCTTCTAGCATCATTATGGCTTGCTACAAAGCTTCCAAACTTGCATGGATGTTGTATATGAACACTCTCCACACACCTGTATCACCTGACCCCATTTTGACCTTCACCTTGACCTAATTTTGGACTTATACTTATTTATGGACAAGGCTTCCACAGGGGGCATAAGCGTTTATTGAACGCAGTCTTGTTTCTTCAATTCTTTTGAACCAAAGGGTCTAGATTCAGTCTGACCTACTCTAAAATTATGGTGTTTTTACAATGGTGAGGGGGTGGGTGTATTTGTAGGGTATTTCAGTCTTTTTGGAACAATCACAGGCCTGAATTATTTATGTATCCTAAAAGCATGTTGTCCATTGTCTCTATTATTAGACCCTCATTAAGTATTTTATCTGTAAGAATACGGACTTGCACGGATTTGGTATGTATAAGTATATAGCTGCCTGCATGTGTACCATGTGTAAAATCTTAACCAACCTCTACTAGTTTGATTTGCTCTGCCCCACGCTCTGTAGAATCTAGAATCATGAATGATGAAAAGCTCAAATAGTAATATACATGTAGCTGTACACATACATGTCTAGCAACCTCCCGACTTCATTATTTATTGAAAATTTCATGTTATCAATTTTCTCTATTGCAATATTTTATTACTGTATTTGCCCTAGTATTGCACGCATCTGTATATTGGACGCACAAATGTAGAAGATTATAAGTAATGTCTACCTTTATAGATAGCCCACCTGAGCATGGAGTAAACTTTTGAGGTTGGCATGTTATGATGTACCCATTGTATAGATTTGTTTAAAGGATACTTTCTCTATGTTGCTGAATTGTTATTGACCAAACTTTAAAAGGCTAATCTTTATGTGGTGTCTTTTTTCGAAGAATTATATATAAACTGAACTTTGTTTTCATGCATTGACAGTTATTTGTTAAGTCATCATAAATAGGTACATTCTATTATATGTCTTGTCTTAGAGTAACTAACAACATGCATGAACAATACTAAATCTATGCTATGCCTCATTCATGGTCCAGTGGTTAATGTGCTGGATTTGTTACCTTGCAATCCAGATTCGAGTCCCGGTCACGACAGCTAGGTCATACCCTTCCATGCAAATTTGACACCAATGTCAATTTTCCTCCACATATGGAGAAGTTGCTGGTTCCTTGTGGAATGGTAAGTTAGTACTGGTTAGGACTGAGTCCAGGAAAACTGGTTAAGTGAATAAGCTGTCGTGTATAAACGAAAAATTGTTGAGAAACAGCATGAAACACATATGAACAAATAAATCTAATCATCTAAATAGTCCTCTTACTTTATATCAGTATTTTCTTGCAGAAACTGTTATGGGGTGAACCTCATAATCCTATATATGTAATACATGAACTTAATTTGTCTTACTACGGTACTAATATTTTTGAATACATTAGATAGATTTGTGGTACTAACAACTTAATTTTATGATGAAACTTGATTATTTTGTTAACAGCATATGAGCACTGTAGATTTAAAGTGATTTATTTCCTATTATATACAATCACATACTCATGTTGTGTTTTACCATATTAGTAAGCACTTATCATAAATAGCATGGTTAAATGTTGAATGCAGACAAGGAGCAATGTAGTTATGCCCCCATCTTTAATGAGGGGGTATATTGCATTGCACATGTCAGTTGGTAGGTGGGTCTGTTGGTAGACCTAATTGTTTCTGTTCAATAACGCTTTGCCCGAGGATCTTCAAACTTCACATAAAAGTTGGTCATCAACAGTAGATGATCCCTATCGATTTTGAGGTCAGTAGGTCAAAGGTCAAGGTCTACACTGTGACCTTAACCATTTCTGACTTTTGGGCTGCCATGGGCCATTCATGTATTACAAACATCTCTTGTTTAAATTGTGTTTTGTGATATATGCACGTTTCAGGTATATTTACCTCTTGTGTTTTCTAGGACATCAGTGAGCTACGATCTGCACAATACAAGAAGGGGATATAACTGCCGGGAAACTTGTTATATGGGAGACGACTCTAATCCACATTTGTTATCTTCTTATTATGCAGTGTATAGATACATACATGTTCAAATGTTTGCATTTTTTCATAGTTTATTTATTAATAACTATACATATATCATATAAATTTTTCATACCATTCATGTATTAATATCAATTTTTGGACTAAATTCGTGCAATGTTAATTATCGAGAGGGTTGAATCTAAACTCGGTAAAAGTCATTTTAGTATGAAACCGGGATGACATCATTTGGTTTTGCTTGTTGAAACTGTCATTAATGCTGGTCATCGCTGAAAGTGTGTAACATATTTCATACTATATAGGCATGCACAACGAAGCTGTAAGCTGTTATGTTTGAAGTCAACTTTAAGCAATTACTGTAAAATCATTTAATTTCAATGGGACAAAATTTGGTGGTTTGGGTGAAAAAGACCTTTTCATAGGGACACAATTTCAAATATTTCGGATTTCTTGAAAAATTTCAAGCTCAAAATTTACACAAATTATCAGAAATCATTCACAAATCACAACAGATATAATAATTGTTTTATCAGATTACTCATATTACTCATTGCCATCATGTCTTTAATTGTGTTCAGATAAACTTTTGTTTACTTTCATTCCTGGTTTGTATTCTTGTGCTATATGTGATAAATATTTTATTGTATATATAGTGGTTAGCATTAGCATCATCTATTGTTTATTTTATGCAATTTATCTTTTTTGTACTGTCTAATAGCTGGGTCACAAATGAACCATGTGTCGAACAATGTACTACTGACAGTACTATCCGATGTCTAGTCGGAGCGGGACTTCGGCTAATGAGTAACTCAGAAATTTTCAAATGAGACCATAGGGGCTCTAAAATTCCCTGCTGACCAGTTGATACCTGCCTCGTCTGATTAGCCAAAAAGTATGTTGGTTGATCATCTGACTGGGTTCAGATTGGATTTGTGACCATGGTATTACACTCTTTACTTAAAAATCTTTACTTTTAGAGTAATGGGGATATATTGCTTTGCACATGTTGGAGAGCCTGGTTGGGGAGAACGGATTTAATATTTTATGTTTGATAAAACTAAAGAACACTTGAAACTACTAGTCTCTAACTGGGTAGGAAGAGTTGTTATGTCCCGCAGATAAACACAATACTCTATCGTGTTCAAGCTCAAAAGATTGATGGTCAAGGTCGCAGTGACCTTTATAACACAAATGACTTATTGGCTGCCTGGAGTGGGGCATACATGCTTTACAGGCATCTCATGTTTACTAGTTGCTTCAAATTTGGGTTGTTTTATGTATTACATAGCTCTTTTGTTACATAGGGACCATGACTTTGTTTATAAATTTATGTAGAAAATTAAGCTTTGAATTTTCAGTAACTTGTGGGCAATTGCTACAGATTTTCTGAACACAAACAGATATATTTCATCTGAAACTCTTTTCATAATTTCAAAGACTGATATTTACATTTGTGTATTGACATTGTTAACTATTCATTTTAACATAAATGTTAATTCTGTAAAATTTATTGGTAAATAAATAGTTTTATTAGTTATGCGCATGTTGTGTTGTCTTTTGACCTTGTTTTGCTTTTAGGTCACCTGACCTATGACAGTGGGAGTTTTTGTGATGTATTGTCATGTGTGTGTATTGTCCTCAATTGCTTGTGAACACACTTCAGGGTACTAATCTGGATACACTGTTTCTCAGTTCTGTCTAAGAATTGTTCTATTTTTCGTATGAATAAAGAAACTGTAAACTGATTTAACGCTGTGATGGAACTCAGGAGTCACATATCCCAAGTTCCTTCAAAGCATTACATGGGTGTTCTATTCAGTCAGAGTCATATAACAAGACTGCGTTCAATAAACGCTTATGCCCCTGTGGAAGCCTCATCTATAAATAAGTCCAAAATTAGGTCAAGGTGAAGGTCAAAATGGGGTTAGGTGATACAGGTGTGTGGAGAGTATTCATATACAACATCCATGCAAGTATGAAAGCTTTGTAGCAAGCTATATATTAATGCTAGAAGAAACGGTCAATTTGGGTTAACCAGGACGGACGGACAGGTGAATCACTATATGCCTCCCGATCTATCGATACGGGGGCATAAAAACAGTACAATTCTCGGACTAAGAACCAGTATGTCGGGAAACTTTGCACAATGATCATCTGTATAAAATCTGATATTGGAACTTGTGGGGTAAAAAACTAGGTCGCAAGGTCAAATCATAGAAAAAACATGGTAAATACAATTTTACCCCAATCTTTATAAATCTTAAACACAAGGATTGCCACTTTAGCATCAATGTAAAATTATATACAAGATCATCTGAAGTCAAAAATAAGACTACATGGTCAAATAGTAGAACACGGGCCTAAGAAATTATATCACAAAATACAGAGTTTTGAAATTCCCCATCAACCCGTCAATACTATATACATGTATAATACACAGGCCTAAGAAATTATATCACAAAATACAGAGTTTTGAAATTCCCCATCAACCCGTCAATACTATATACATGTATAATACACAGGCCTAAGAAATTATATCACAAAATACAGAGTTTTGTAATATCCCATCATCCCGTCATTACTATATATAAGAGAATCTATTATATAGAGTAATGACGGGATGATGGGGAATTTCAAAACTCTGTATTTTGTGATATAATTTCTTAGGCCTGTGAGTAGAATAACCTTTTGTATACAATAAAGGAGCCGCATTTTGCATTGGATTTCCATTAACTTGGACATGATGTTGTTTTGATGAAATCCAAGTCAAGTTTTAATATGGTTCATCTGGTGTTATACCCAAGTTATACACAAGGTAAAGTTTATAGATGGACCTTGTATAAGCATTAAAAAATTTGCCAGACTCGCAATTAAGAGTTGTTTCCATTTGATTGGTGTTACAAAGTTACCTTGACTGGTTGTGTGCTGCCTTCCCTGTCTGACTTAATATTTGCTTGTTTACCATTGACCTTTAGAAATTAATCAATTTCTTATTGAACCAGTTGGGCAACTCATCAAATAAACTAGAAATGTGTCCACAGGACACGGATGCCCCCGCTAAAAGCTGTCCAATCAGATAAATTATGACATAGCTACAGAATGGGTATGATTTGAATGACTATTTTGAACCTTTATCATTTGACCACTAAGCATGACCTTGACCTTTGAGTTAGTGACCTGTCTCTCCTGTGTGACACATAGTCTTGATGTGTTGAACAATTGTACCAAATATTATAAAATCCAATAAGAAATGACATAGTTACAGAGCGAACATGAATCACATGCCTATTTGAGGCTTTTAACCTTTGACCTCTGAGTGTGACCTTTGGGCTAGGGACCTGGGTCATGCGCATGACACATCATCTTGATGTAGTGAACATTTGTAGCAGGTATTATAAATATCCAATTAGGAATGACATAGATACAGAGTGGACACGAATCCCATGCCCATTTGAGCCTTTAAACCTTTGACCTCTAAGTGTGAACTTGACCTTTGAGCTAGGGACCTGGTTCCTGCGCATGACACATCGTATTTATGTGGTAAACATTTGTACAAAATATTATAAATATCCAATAAGAAATGACATAGTTACAGAGCAGACACGAATCACATGCCTATTTGAGCCTTTTGACCTCTAAGTGTGACTTTGAGCTAGGGACATGGGTCTTGCGCATGACACATCGTCTTGATGTGGTAAACATATGTACCAAAAATTATAAATATCCAATAAGAAACGACAACGTTACAGAGCGGACACGAATCACATGCCTATTTGAGCCCTTTGACCTCTAAGTGTGACCTTGACCTTTGAGCTAGGGACCTGGGTCTTGCGCATGACACATCGTCTTGATGTGGTGAACATTTGTACCGAATATTATAAATATCCAATAAGAAACGACAACGTTACAGAGCGAATACGAATCACATGCCTATTTGAGCCCTTTGACCTCTAAGTGTGACCTTGACCTTTGGACCTGGGTCTTACGCATGACACATCGTCTTGATGTGGTGAACATTTGTACCGAATATTATAAATATCCAATAAGAAATGACAACGTTACAGAGCGGACACGAATCACATGCCTATTTAAGCCCTTTGACCTCTAAGTATGACCTTGACCTTTGAGCTAGGGACGTGGGTCTTGCGCATGACACATCGTCTTGATGTGGTGAACATTTGTACCGAATACTATAAATATCCAATAAGAAATGACAAAGTTACAGAGTGGACATGATTTCACAATTTTCGAACACACACACAAACACACACGGACAGGGTGAACACTATAATTTTATGCCCTTCTGCCATTTCATGGCGGGGGCATAATGAGTTTTAATTCTGGCCAAATTTAGTTTACCTCTGTTGAGGTCTGACATGCTGGCACTTGTATTTGATCTGTCCGGTTTTTAGTTGAATGTCTGATGTAAGTCGAGTCATGCCAGTTGCCAGTGATTGAACAAACACTGTACTGTTAATATTCAATTTATTTGCCTCTTATACTTCATAATTCCAGTAACAACTGTATGTAAACAGTTCATAAAAACAAACATTTAACAAAACATTTATATAAATTAACACTAATTTAAGGAAATACTAGCCACCCAGATTATAAATACAGACAACAAGTGCAAGAAAACTACATAGTGGGTCAACTAAAACATGAACAACTTCTCATATGAAATAGCTGATCAAACCATAAGACCATGTGAGGTTTATGAATGCCATTTTGACAAGTTTATAAAGGTTTGATGCCGTTTCTCAACAATTCAGTTATATACAACAGCTAATTCACCATACCAGTACTAACTTGCCCTTCCCAGCAATTCCACAAGGAACAACAACTTCTCCACATGTGGAGGAAAATCAACACTGATCTCAGTGCCAGGTCTTTTATTAGACATTTTTAAACAAACATGTCTGTTGGTTTGTACAGCAATTTTCATTTAGAGAAGTTTTTGTAAAATTTGGCCAAGGTTAAAGCTTAATTGAATACTGATAAATTATAAAGTCAACAAACATTTATTTAACAATTACATCACAAGGTTTTTATGGGACTTCTCATGATTACATGATGGTCCAAATAAAACATCTATCAGAATACTGCAGATTATTTTTAATTTAGAAAAGTTGACAAGGTAGCTTTAACATTTAGTGGTACACCAAGTAACCCAAGTATAATTAGACTAATTGGAAAAAGTTTCGTAAAAAGAAAAAATATACTTCTTGAATAGTACATCAATGAACATTATAAAATATAATTTGAAAAACATAAAATTTGGTAAAATAAAATCTATTAATTATAAATGAATGACTATTTCTAATTCTCTATTGCACCAAATAAGTCTGGAAGTAATAAAATACCATAAAACAAAGGCATGTTTACACAACAACTGGACTAAATGTTTTTCTTTAAAAATACAGAACTGTAGAACTACGATGCCTCGAACTGCCTTCAGACAGAGAAACTAATTTGAGCCATCTACCTGTTACAGGTGTCTATTGCATGTATACTAGTATATCATCGTTTTGCCCGGACCAGAGAACCTGTTCAGGCAAAAACTGTTTGTGGAATCAAAGGTCTACCATAACTTGAACATTACACACAAAACCTAGCATTAAAATATGTAAAAAGCAAATGATATAATAAGCATAGGTACTACATTAAGCGCAACAAAATAAAAAATATTAAGGAAATAAAATATTATGTAAAAAAGCTTTGATTTAAGGAGTGGTAAAAATATCAGTAATGACACGGTAATTCATGGTTCAATATGACACAATAAATTGGGGTCAAATACGACACGGTAAATTGTGGTCAAATATGATAGTAAATTGTTGTCAAATCTGACACAGTAAATTGTGGTCAAATCTGACATGGTAAATCGTGGTCCAATATGACATGGTAAATTGTGGTCCAATATGACACAGTAAATCATGGTCCTATATGACATAGTAAATCATGGTCAAATATGACATAGTAAATCATGGTCCATAATGACAAGTGGTCAAATATGACATGGTAAATCGTAGTTCAATATGACATGGTAAATCGTGGTCCAATATTACATGGTAAATTGTGGTCTAATATTACATGGTAAATTGTGGTCTAATATTACATGGTAAATTGTGGTCTCATATTACATGGTAAATTGTGGTCTAATATGACATGGTAAATCAATTTATTCTAACAAAACAAGACTGTTTAAGTAACTCTGCAACATCATATATATAGCAAAAGTTCGAGACAGAATGTCGATTAAGAATTAAGGGTCCATTTTATGGTGAGAGAAAAAAATACAAAAATAATTTTTACATTATTTGTTACAATGGATACAAATCCAACACTAAAACACGGGGTTAGGGAACATAACACAAACACATATAATTAGACAAACACCGTATGGTTCATATACGTGTATAGTACATAATTTATATAATTCATATATGTGTATTGTACATAATTTATACATACGGGTATACTGGCAAGAAAGCTTTACATGAAATAAAGCATGTTTGGTTTTCAAGGAAACATACTCAAGAACACAATGTATTCACTCGAACTGGAAGGGTAGAATGCGGTAGAAAATGAAATCATACAGTAAAATTATTTAATTTTAATTTTTTTTTGAGAATTTTGATAAAATGACGATGATTCATGGAACCAATTAAAATCATAGGAAGGATAAACCCACGCATCTGATTAATCATCGGAGATGTGCACAATTTCATTGGCGAGAGTTCATCAACAATAAAAATTGATGACTCATGAATATTCACAAGTGCCCAATGAATATTAATGAGATCCCTCATGAATATTAATGAGTGCTCAATGAATATTATTGATTTTGCAATTAGTCAATCAGTATGGCAAGGACAAATATTGTACACTGAGCTATGAAAAGTCATATGACAAATGGAGTTCACACAACACATAAAGGTGAGAATACGATAGGTAAAGTCTAAATTATATTGAACAACTAGCATAATTATCACAAATATGTTAATATAAAATATAAGCAAAAATAAAATTTTTCCAAAGTATCAGAAATATTCTAGCTTAAATAAACATACAATGTATAATATAAACATGAATATTTAATTTGGTGTACAATTTAAGAAGATTTTAAGCAAAAACAAATTATGTAGAAAAAAATATATGCTATGTTCAAAATAGGCAAAACTATCCTTACTCTAGGTATAAAAGGATGGGTTGAACTGGATGAAGTATATACTCTATGTCATATGCTTGATGAAAATGTCTACCTCAATTTTCCGTCAAAATGATTCATAACTCCCTACTTAAAGTAGCTTAAAGGTCCCCTATTTCCTCTCAGTAGTTTTATGTCCCTGATCAAGTATAATGGACAGATAAGTTAAAGTGGAAACCTTATAAGACTCATGCATATTTAAAATCTGCATCACAAGGCGCTTCTTAAGAGCCTATTTTCATGAAAATCCGAAACTTGTCATGTTGACCAAACCAATGTTTAGAAAGCTTGTTTTTCCATAAGTATAGGAGTAGTTTTCAGACAGTTTTTTCTCGTTTTCTCAAAATATCGATTTTGTACTTACAACCTTCTAATTCTAAGCCAGCGAATAATGCACATGAATATTTACATGTATGGTGATAAATGGTAAATGACATGAACTATATAATGAAGGTTAAACGATCCTATCTAGTGAACACGTTATCATGGCACTAACGTCAACATTCAGAACTTATCTTCACACCATTTCACACAACTTATAAGTAGAGTACGACCACTCAACAGATACCTTCAAAATTTACCTAAGTTGATATTTACTATAAACTTAACCTCTGTAGAGCAACAACCACTGTATAATGGCCAATATTTACAGCTCCCAAAGGGTGTTGTTCTACAGAGGTTGTTCTATCTATGAATAGTTTAATTCACAAATTATTGGAATGTTTGTCCTCAATATAGGCCGAATCATTAATACTTATACATGACTGATAAATATGTAAGATAGACTACTTACACAGGGGCGTAGAAATGAGCAAGTAGGCAGCAAAATTCACTAGGTAATCGAACATGCTTGCCGGCTATTTATTGTAATTGTCTACTTTGTTACTTGAAGAGAGATTTCAAACCAACCGCCTACTTTTGAAGATTAACTGGCTACATGAAAACATTTCTACACCCCTGCTTTCTGTCACAACATACATATAATAATAACAAAACTAGAAAAAAATGTAATTTTTCCAGTCGTAAAATGTTGGGTCTACAGCTGAACAAGGTTTGGTCCTCTGTATCATGTAAAGGTCATTCACTGTAAAAAAAATATAGTGACACAATAAAAACAGATATTTTATGACTTAAAATAATGTAGTAAATATTATTATATTTAACGATTATAAGATGGTTAAACATGGTAGTTTTCTAAAATCAACATCTACGAGACAAAACATATGAGACAGTGTACGCAGAGAACAAGAACAATCAACATGACACTTCATTAAAATTAAAACAATTAATTTAGTAACAGGATTAATACTACAGGATTCATGTATTTGTGGTTGAAAGGTTCCATAATAGGTTTCAAAGACTTAGTTATGAAAGTATATTTACGCAGATTTTTAAATTTGCGAGAAACTCTATTTCGCAAATAATAGTGAAAATGAAAACATTGTGAACAATAACAATTTACTGATATACAGTACAAATGAGACTGAGAGATAGTACACTCATATCATGAGACTGAGAGATAGTACACTCATATCACACACAATGGATGAAACAGATACATGTATTAGTGTTTAAAAAACAAATATATAAACCCTGTACAGAAAAAATATATTTAACAACAAACAAGAAGAAATTTAGGATAAAAATGTTATCACAGAGAAGGAAGGCCACAGTTTTTTTACTTTGAGGTTTACTGGACTGTTTTGAAAAAGACATGTAAACCATAAGAAAACAACTGTGGCCTTACGTTTAACAACAAATCTTGCAAACATGAAATTAATGAAATATCATTTAATATTCTATAATTTAGACAAACATATGACGTACCGGTATACAATATATTTTTGTTCATGAAACATTAATATCATTAATGATTAAATACAAAACAAAAAATAAAACTTAGGTAAATGAACATGGCCACCATTCAGATGGCAAAGCTTGAAGACAAACTATATAAGGCAAGAGTTTTGTTTTATCCTAATTTATTTTAGGTTGATTGTAAAACAAGTTTTTCCAACTTTGATTAACAACTCTCAACACCTCATTCCTGATGTTATCCGATACCACCAGGGTACAAGAGAAGAAAAAGCCCATTTCCCTTTAAGATGAGCATCTAGCAAGAGAATTACTGGTACTTTTTTATTTGGTCATTTGTATAACGCAGACTGGGATCAAACCCAGTCCCCCTACACTCGAAGCAGAGAAGTTCTACCATCAGGCTATCGAGGAGACAGAAGTTTCCCCTTAAACACACAATCATATTCTTGGATATTTCAAATTATGCAATTACATAATTTTTTACCTTTACAACAACAATAACACCTACAGTATCAGTCAGAGAGGACAAGCATATACAAATAATCTTGAATTATAGTAATTCTTAAAACTTTTTAGGACTTTTTGACAGCTGAAACAATGACATGTCATAATCAGCCAATTGGTCACCTAACAGTCATCTGGTTTAAGCATATTTTGATGTATCAATTGTCTTTACTGTTTAATACATGCTAAATGGTACACCACAATCTATGACTTAATCAGTAAAATATCACATAGCTATCTGACAAACCACCTGAAAACAAACATATTTATCGTTGCTGGGCGATCGTATCTAGATGTCCAGTCTTCCACATGTGCATTTATTGCTGGGCGATCATATCTAGACGTCCAGTCTTGCGCAACATTTTTCGAAAGTCATATATTGGTTTTTCAGAATCTGTATCCACATGTTTAATGGTCTCTAAATCAATATCAGTCTTTTTCAACACAGATCTGAAATTCGCCGAGTCTGATGATGATGACAGTGATGATGATAAATAATTCTGATTCGTATCCATGACAACGGTTTTCTTTTTGTGAGGCTGGACGTTGATAACTGTTGGTTCCCTGTGCAAGAGTAAAACAACATCAGATAATGTGTACAAACACAAACAAAAGGCAGAACTATTAAGCCAAACAAAATAATTGTTTTATCTTTGGTAACATGCCCCTAAAAGTAGGATTGATATGAAGGAAAACAGTTGGAATTTTTTAATTTGAAGAAAACTTGTTTTAACTATGTCTGGATACAACTATTTTAGGCCTAAGCAATCACATTGTTAGACAATATCTTTGAATGATTGACAACCACAATAACATAAAATGCTGACAAGCAATATCAATATGTTTTTAAATTTTTATGCCTTCCCAACAAGGTCACGGTAACCTTGACCTTTGACCTGCTTGACCTTTAAGTTACAGAATACATCAGTTGGTAAAGCCTACCTTCATACCCAATTAAACGCAGGTTGTTTTCTCAAGTTATCGATCAGACATAGTTTAGTCATCTACTAACATTTGCATAATACGATAGACTTCTTCGAAGGGCCTGGCATAATTCCGGTAGAAAACTGTAACTGCATAAACTTAATTTAAACACAACCACAAATAATTGGAAGAGTTTACGGTATAAGACAAAACATGATCAACTTACCCCAGTGAAAATTTAACTTTCGAACCAGGTCTGTTTTTCCCGCCATTTTCAGCATGGAAGCCATTTTGTTGTCTGTTGTTGCCTTGGTTACCGAAATATTTCACAGAAATCACTGTTTTCTTGTTTCCAGGAGTAGTTGCTGTATGACCTTGATAAGTCAGGAGAGTAGGTCGATGATTATGACTGGTTGATTCTGATGATGTCACACTTGGTCCTTGATTTTGATTGGCTGTCTGGAATGATGCATGATTTTCATTGGATGAGGAATGCTGAGAAGTGAAACGTCCAAGAGCAAGGAGTTTCTGAAGCATATGCCATTTTCCTTTGGCACTTTTACTATATTCATCATGTAATGTTTTAAGGAGATCTTCCTTTTTAGATTCACTGAAGAATTCTTCACGATCAGTTTTAAAATCTTCGTCTATATCGGCCCGTAGTCCTGAATGGTGGTTACCCAGTATGGCGGCACTGAAACACACAGAAAATAAAAGATCGGTAAATCAAAAGGTTTGCAATTATTAAGTCTATGCCTGAGTTTTAAAACATTTGTGATCCAGGTGCTAGACAGGAACAACACGATAACAACACAATACCTTATACGTGAAGCCTCGCAACAGTAACCAATAGCAACATTTGAAAAGGTTGCCATTATATCAGTTAAACTAGTTTTAGCAAAATAAAATAAATTTAGTACAATTTCATACACTTTAAATCAAGATAAAACTTGTGATTTGTAAATATGAATAAATCATGAAAATGCATGAAAAAATCATGTAAAAGCTTGATTAAAGCATGTAAATGCTTGAAATCATGGAAAAGCTAAACAAATCATGGAAATGCTTAAATACGTCGTGCAAAAATAGATGCGTCATAGCTGTAACACTGGATTCTCGTGCAACTCGCCTTGTCATCATGACTCGTAGAAAATTTTACTATAAAGTTTACGTTCATTCATTCATAAATATGTCACGTGATACTGGGCGTAAATAAAACAGCCAATTTGATAGGTATGTTTTATGGGGGTAATAATACATTGTTAGGTCCGCTCTATATTTAAACGATTAATCTGCATATCGTGTTAGAATATGTAATAAAAGCTGGAATAAATCATGTAAATCATAATACTAATGCTTGAATAAATCATGTATTTCTTATTTGAGCTCATCAGGAGTTAAAGGCTTTTGAAACTGAAATAAATAACTAAGAAAGATACCAGTTTAGTAGAATCACTTTTAAAATCATGAACATCATGCATGCATGCACACCATGCAGAATTTAAGCATGCAATAATATCACAACAAAACTATGTTAGTCAATATTGAGTATTGAATGGCTGAAGGAATGTGAAATATGTAAGGTCTTGGGTACTGTTTTATCAAAGCACATAATACGGAAATCGTAAACGTGCATTCAAAATTAAATTCTATATAATACTTTACCAACTATAAAATCTGGACAGATATGGTCTGTAGGAGTTGATTAACTGAATAATAATTGGTATCACAACTCTATTTACCCAACTTTGTAGCTGTAAAAGAATTATAAATAATTTCAAGTTGAACATAACTTTAAGATTTCCATAAGTGCTTTGATAAAACTGTACCTAGCCCCTCGGGATCACAAAACCAAATATATTGTTTATTTCCTCTCGAATGTTAATTAAGAAATAATGAATATGTACCAATGTTTGATCGAAAAATAATGCACAGTCACAAGTTCAGAGGCGTAGTAATTAAATCACTCATGCTACGTATCTGAACAAATGACTGTGCTTTATCATAGATAAAACACAAGTACATATTCATTATTCCGATTCAAACATTGCCAATATTCTGCATTTGACAACACTCAAGACATAGTAACCGCTGCACTATTTTCTTCCAAAGAAGGCTTAGTATAATAAAGTTATTTGCCGTAGCTTTGTTTTAACGGTAATTCATGCACACCTCTGTTTCCTCTACGTCTATATAGCTGAAACCGCTAGTTGTGTTAGAATAAGAGTTTGGTGTGAAAGGTAGGAATTTTTTTTAATGCATTTTATTACCTTTATTACATCCCAAACATTTTTTTCAGATTCTCAATCAAATTTTTCAGTTAGGGGCAATTTTGCTAAGTAAGTAGAGTTTAACTTTATGAATACACATAAAAAAGCCTAAAAATGTTGAAAACAAAAACATTTATCATCTTACTCTTATTCATAGATAACATTAAATAATTTAAATTTTTTAGTCCATCATCTGCTGAAATGAGTCTATTATTAGCCAATTAAACCAAACACAATTATATGCAAATCCAAATATGTAAACAACATTAAAACACAAGACACACCATGCTGTAAAGCCTAGATCCCACTGAGGAATTTCACATTGGCAATGTTCTCCCGATTTCTTCCGATACCACCCTATTCATCACAATTCCTATCTAATAACTGTCTTATGACTTCCCGAAGCTTCCTCTAGACCACGAGGAACCTGTTCCCAATGTCCTGATAACTCATTAATTTCAATCAGGAGTATACTGTCAACGCAAAAATGCTCAGTGGGACCTAGGCTTAAAGTATCAAACTGATTAACAATGGTACCCTATTCTTCCAAGTATTGCCTGTACTGTTATCAACTAAGATTGGTAACCAACTATCGGACACAATTTTACCTTAACACCAATCTCATTAAAATCAGACCCAAACAGTTGCTCCATGTCTTTACACTGTTAGAAATCTGACTACACTCTGTAAACCTCAAATAACCTCTCTAGCGCACAATGACGTCATGTAGCCACAGCAGTGTTTCACCACACTTTCAGATTGTGAAAGCTAAGATTTGATTGGATGACCTAAAGTTCACATTGACATGACCCCATACAGAGTGTCGGCAGATCTTATATCAGCGTAAAGTAGTGAAGCGTAATAAGGGTCTGATTTTAATGAGATTGCCTTTACACAGATTTGGATATTTTCAAAGTCCCCAATGGACAAATCGGAAATGTAATGGCCATACTTTTATACATTCACCAATTTTTTGTATGGGACTTTTTCTTTTGTAAATTTTTTGCGCCCAATACACAGCTGAAATGCCTGCATTACTTGGATGAATACAGTAAACCCTTTTTTGAGATGTAACAATTCAGGGTCCTGGCCCCAATTTCCAGAAGAATCTAATACAGAAATCCCAGCACAAATTGAGATTTTGTTCAAATCTTAGTCTGAATTTGAGATAAATCTTAAGTAGGAGCTCGTGAAATTTTGTTGTAATAAACTTAAGCCAGTGCTTTGATCTTGTGATACAGATTTTATGCACAGACTAGCTATGCTATAATCAGATGCAAAGTGACAATATTAGAGCTGAGATTAAGCTCAAGTTGAGATTTTTCACACTAGACTCGGGCCATATTCTAGGTTGTAGTGAGGAATGTGAATTACCCACAATGATAGACATATCAGGGGTTCTACTGACGCATAATGCCCAATCCTGAAAATTTGATGCAAGTCTGTATCGAGTGCAATTAGCACACATGTTTCCACTAAAACTGTTTCAAACATTGTTCTATTGGTTAAATTCAGGTTATGAAATTTCGAATGATCATAACTCAATAATAGGTATTTTTTCATCAAAAAACTTTTATTTTCAGCAGAAAAGTTCCTTTTTTTAGTACAGCAAATCTGGAATTCCAGATTTTTCCGGAATAGTAGGACTATATAAGGAATTAATTAAGATGGACAACATTTCCCAGAAAAATGAATTGTTCATACCAGAATGATTGGATGATAACTGGAACATAACTGTACATACATTTCAATGAAATAACTGAGTGAAGTACAGTATTTTTACAGAACTTGACCAACTGCGTTGCGTCTTAAAGAAGGTTACCATGTTACTATTATTGATTATTCTTATCATTATTACGTGAATTTACAATTTGTCAATTTTATTCTAAAGTACAACAAAACAACATATGAGAAAGATGAAGAACTAGGGACAGAGAAGTATGATCTTCACTGAGCTGATAGACCCCACTTGTGACATACCTAACATAGACTTGGTGCCATTTCACGAATAGCAGGAACAGAAAATTTAATAAGAGATACGGTAGTAGAAATATTGGGGACAGAAATAGGAGAGATACGGTACAAGACAGACTGGGTACAGCCTCAGAAATAGCGGGGACAGAAATAGGAGAGCTACGGTAGAAGACTGACTTGGTACAGTCTCAGAAATATTGGGGACAGAAATAGGAGATATACGGTACAAGACAGACTGGGTACAGCCTCAGAAATAGCGGGGACAGAAATAGGAGAGATAGGGTAGAAGATAGACTGGGTATAGTCTCAGAGTAGAAGACACAAGGTACAGTCTCAGAAATAGTAGTGGACAGAACTAGGAGAGATACGGTAGAGGACAAGACGAGTCTCAACAAACCAACAACACTAACAGACAATAGCGATATAGAAGTAAAAGAAATATTACAAATGATGTTGTGCGATATGGAACAAGGTGAGCTAGGTGAGTATATCATGCTCAGAATAGCAAGCTGGCTTCACTCCATCGTCATAGGAACTCCCAAACTGTTCCTTGAAATCGTCCGAATATCCCCGATACTTTGATTGGGTGTCAATATTTGTGTGCTGCGTGCTATGATCAGGCAAGCGCAATGAAAAGGCTAACCTACAAATAAGAGTGCATAAAATAAAGATGATAAAGTGAGTTGTGCAGTATAACATTTAACCACATCCTTTATGACTCAGTGCATAGCTTGTGAACACAACCTCGACAATAGCAACACCTCATACAATTCTATGGATGCTAACTCAGATATATGAGTCACCATGAGGTTTCTTTCAGTGAAAAAAATCATAGAAGGAGGTAAAAACAAATGGAACAAGAGATGTTTGTAAAACACGTATGCCCAAATGGCAGCCCAATTATTAGTCAGAAATGGTGAAGGTCATAGTGACTTATGACCTACTGACCTAAACATCAATAGGGTTATTTACTGTTGATGACCAACCTCCATGTAAAGTTTGAAGATCATAGGGCAAAGCATTCTTGAGTTATTGAAAGGAAACAATTTGGTCTATGGACCGACAGACATGTGCATTGCAGTATACCCGGTCATCAAAGATTGGGGGCATAAACAGTAACATTTAGTGCTGACTCACAGTACCATAATACACCTGAGTGTGTTCCAAGAATGGACAAAGTGTTCGATTGTAACCCGGAGGGGCCAGTTTCATAGACTATCTTAGCTGAGAAAACAAGGGCAAATCTATCGGCCTACGAAATTAGAAGGGTATTTTAGTCCCACCAAATTGATTCTAATCATCAGTGAGTGTGAAAGAAAATATTACAAAACACATTTGCCTTACTATGTCCATTGATTGTTTAGATACATGGGATACAGATAGGATAATTGTGTCTTTAGGTTATCATAGAAACTGGCCCTGAGGGGTAGTATTCAGTATTGATTCTACTTGACTTAAGGATTGGGAAAACCAATCAGATCACACCATATTAAACTCATGGTACAGTAACAGTGATATGATTGGATATCCTTATTCTGCAATTAAATAAAATCAATATTAAATTCCACCTCTGACCTCAATACATAAATATACATTGTATTGTATTACAGTACACTTATATTATACAGAATATATAAATGTAGTAAAACCATGCATTATTGGTGTTTGAAATCAGTAAAAGAACTTACCCCACCCATTTATACACACTACGAAAATTTTTATAAGTACAATGAATTTATATATAATGTACACACACTACGGAAAGTGTAATACTAATGATAGATTTATATGCACACTACGGAAAGTGTAATACCGTAATTAAGATGGATTAATATGCACACTATGAAAAGTGTAATAATTAAAATATCACAAAAAGGACATCTGGTAAAGTGCAATGGAAATGAACATACATGCAAAAATAATGATATAATACAGCGGAAGGAATAAACAAATATACAGGGTGTTAAAAAAGTTTGTTCTCAAAATTTAAATTTTTACTTAATTTTATCTGAGCCACGTACGCTGTGTACTAATTCAATTCCTTTCAAAAATAGTATCATTTAATGCTTGGAAGATAAGAGCAATTGTAAAACTATTAGGAATTTAACCTGAAAACTGTCCATTCTTCTGAGGTCAGGAAAATAAAATATTGAAAATTTAACATTGAGAACAAACATTTTTAACATCCAGTATTTAATAAGATGCAACAAGAGATAGGGGACTTTACTATGTCGAAAATGCAACATAATGGTTTTTAATTGACCTAAGAATTGATCCTACATATCGCTGGCTAAGAATGTGAAGGTTATAAGACTCATGTATATTTGAAATCTGCATCACAAGGCGCTTCTTATGAGCCTATTTTCATTATAATCGGACCAAACTGAAGTTGAACAAAACTGCGTTTAATAAACGCTTATGCCCCCTGTGGTAGCCTTGTCCATAAATAAGTCTAAGTCCAAAATTCGGTCAAGGACAAGGTAAAAATGGGGTTAGGTGATACAGGCGTGTTGAGAGTTTTCATATACAACATCCATGTAAGTATGAAAGCTTTGTAGCAAGCCATATTAATGCTAGAAGAAACGGTAAATTTTGGTTAACCTAGAATTGGGCCCCTTCAATAAGTCTGAGTCCAAAATAAGGTCAAGGTGAAGGTCAAAATGGGGTCAGGTGATACAGGCGTGTGGAGAGTGTTCATATACAACATCCATACAAGTATGGAAGCTTTGTAACAAGTCATAATGATGCTAGAAGAAACGGTCAATTTGGGTAAACCGAACGGACGTTCTCACTGACTTGACGTTGTGGGGTTTTCTTTTGTTCATTCTTTTGTTTGAAAAACCCCATAAGCAACATTTTGCACACCCCACAACGTCAAGTGGGTGCATATGGACGGACAGGTGAATCACTATTTGCCTCCCGATCTATCGATACGGGGACATAAAAAGGTTGTTTTTCCATAAGTAAAGAGTAGTTTTCAGACAGTTTTTTCTTGTTTTCTCAAAACATTGATTTTATACTTACAACCTTCCTATTCTAAGCCAGCGATATCCTTTGATTTTCTGTTGACTCAATGCCAAGATGCTGCGACTAGATAAAATTTCTGAACAATGCAATAAAAATCTCTAGAAACTTTTCGATCAAAAAGATTCAGCTTGCACCATGATTGTAAAATTGAAACCCCCAGAAATATGAAAACAATCAAACAGATGCAGAATGCACCACCCCCCCCCCCCCCCCCGAAATTAATGAAGGCAGCATGCAACCCTGAGTAGGAACCCAATGACACTGAAATTATATTTCTCCGACGGTGCTAATGTATGATAGGCCCGTTGCTAATGTAAGATAGGCCCGTTGCTAATGTAAGATAGGCCCGTTGCTAATGTAAGATAGGCCCGTTGCTAATGTAAGATAGGCCCATTGCTAATGTAAGATAGGCCCGTTGCTAATGTAAGATAGGCCCGTTGCAAATGTAAGATAGGCCCGTTGCTAATGTAAGATAGGCCCGTTGTTAATGTAAGAAAGGCCCATTGCTAATGTAAGATAGGCCCGTTGCAAATGTAAGATAGGCCCATTGCTAATGTAAGATAGGCCCGTTGCAAATGTAAGATAGGCCCGTTTCAAATGTAAGATAGGCCCGTTGCTAATGTAAGATAGGCCCGTTGCAAATGTAAGATAGGCCCGTTGCAAATGTAAGATAGGCCCGTTGCTAATGTAAGATAGGCCCGTTGCAAATGTAAGATAGGCCCGTTGCTAATGTAAGATAGGCCCGTTGCTAATGTAAGATAGGCCCGTTGCTAATGTAAGATAGGCCCGTTGCTAATGAAAGATAGCTCTATCTACTTAGTTTCGGGATTTACGTGTTACTGAAGTTACAGTGAAGTTCCGCTAATAAGACCAGTAAAAAAGTGGTCTTATTAGCGAATCGGTCTTATTAGCGGACCTTTTTTGTTCTAAAGTTAATACTTTGGGACCGAAACATTGCAAAAATCTGCATGATTTCAAAATAATTGAAGTGGTCTTATTAGCGGAACTTCACTGTATTAAGCAAACAAGACAAACACCAATAGGCTCTATACCATTTAAAAAGCATTTTCTTGTGTATAACTTAACAGCGTCTGCTTTATTTACATATATTATTAATGATTGTTATGAATAGGAACATACAGCAAATGTCACATTATGATGCTATGAAAGCGAAATACGGTTATAAACTCCCATTTTCTCAAGTTACGCTGGAGAAAAATAATCCATCATGAGACAGTCAATGTAGGATAAGGATACCTCACCCTCGGTGTCGGAATGTTAACCAGGAACTCGGCAAGCCTCGTCCCCGGGTAAAATCAGACCCCTCAGGTGAGATATCCTTATCCTTCATAGAAGCTCATGAGGGATTCTTATAATCCTGAAACTAAAATTTCACATGTGAGGACAAACAATAATATAGTCCATATTTTGGACTGGTCGGGTAAATGATGATCCAATTAAAGATGTTTTTACAAATTATTGACTAAAAACATGTTTTACAAATGATTGTCCAATGAAAACATGTTTTACAAAAAAATGACCAATGAAAACATGTTTTATAAATGATTGTCCAATGGATACATGTTTTACAAATGAAAACATTTTTTTACAAAATGAATGGTCGTCCAATGAAAACATGTTTTACAACTGTTTGGCCAATGAAAACATGTTTTACGAATGACTGTCTGATGAAAACATGTTGAACAAAATATTGAACAATTCATAGACATTTTATGCTAACAAATCATGATATGATGTACTGGTAGCACAATAAGGAACATATCACTGATATAGATGGAAGAGTGGAAGGGACACATGAGAGGATTGACCAACAGAGAGACAGACAAATACATGTACTGACATAGGGTCCTTTCCATACACTGACTTTAAGGGGTCGTCCCAAGCTGGTTCCATCATCTTGAGTCTCCATAAGGATTCAGGTTTGCTATGGTAACATAAATTTACAATAAAAAAACCCTAAACATCTATAAATACGTTACTTCGTTCAATATATTTTGTAGGCTATATTTTTCGAATAAATATATAAAAGAGAATGGATAAATATTATTTTTAGAGTTATATTTTGTGAAACACTTAAATTAAGCTACAGTACTGTTGTGCACAATAAACCATTGCAAAGGGGTGTGTAATGTAATTTAATGTATATAACACAGATAAATAAGTGTGTGCATGTCAAAGCATTTGTAGAAATAAGAAAATAAAAAAGAACATAGAAGCTGCAGGATGAAAATTGATAAAGTTCATATTTGGTACAAACTCAATAAAAGAAAATATTAGTGACACCAACCCAAACATTCGCACAAACCCATGGCAACCATAACTATATGTAACCCATGGCAACCATATTCCAATGCAAACAATTAGTTGTAACCCATGGCAACCATATTCCAATGCAAACAATTAGTTGTAACCCATGACAACCATATTCCAGTTCAAACAATTAAGTGTAACCCATGGCAACCATATTCCAGTTCAAACAATTAGTTGTAACCCATGGCAACCATGATTCCATTCCAAACTGTACAAAGACTGTTTCCAAATATCAAATTATATAAAAATGAACATAAAAGACAATACAAGACCAACGACCATGCAATTTGTACTAACTTGGCAATAATGGCCGCTGCTGCAGTTCTTGCTAATCTGTCCCTCATCACAGGGTCAGATGATGTGGAGAGTTTACTGGATCTTCTAGATAAGTTACCATCAGAAAGAGGTGGGGTTAGGTCACTGGAGGAGGAGTTTAAGCTATGTTGGGCATGGTTTACACCATGAAAGGTGGAGCTAAGATCTTGAGAAGCAGAATTAGCCAACACCTCATCAAGTAGATTAATTGCTAGATCATGACTGGTCACAGAATTCCTGGCCGAGTTTGATGATCCTTGATCAGAATTTTGGTCAATTATGTTAGATTTTACTGAAGATATTGGGGATACTTTAGGTTTGGAAACTGCAAGTGAACCAGGCTGATTGGTAACTAAAGAACCTGGTTGGTTGGTAACCAGGCAAGAGAATGAGTTGAAATATTCAAATTTAGAATCAATGCCGTCTGGTTGATCTTCAGTTATTATTTTAGGAGATAAAGATGGTGGTTGATCTTCAGATAGAAGACCATCTCCGCCATAGAAAAATGGTGACAATGATTGACAGCTGGGCGGGACTTCATCTGTCACACTACTTAATGGGCGGGATTGCACTGGAGGTGTGGGAGGAGCTAGTGGAGTTAGAGGCAGGATTTGGGGAGGAGTTTGAGGAGATCCATTGTCATGCAGAACCCTGTGAAATGGTAGGTAAAATATGCAAAACATGGTTAAAAGGTAACAGACATCAAATCAGGTTGGTGAAATAACAAGAGGGCCCAAAGGGCTCTAGGTCGCTCACCTGTCGTAGTAGTGCATTCAAACCCTGTGACTTGATCTAGTGATCTAGTTCTTGACCCAATATCGAACTTGACCTACATTTTGTTGAGATGATCATTGTGACCATGTTTCAGAAAGATTAGGCCAAAATTGTGACCTCTAGTGACTACACAAGGTTTTTCTATGATTTTACCTTGTGACCTAGTTTTTGACCCTGGATGACCTAATATCAAACTTGACCTAGATTTTGTTGAGATGATCATTGTGACAAAGTTTCATAAACATTATAAGTCAAAATTATGACCTCTAGTGACTACACAAGGTTTTTCTATGATTTGACCTTGTGACCTAGTTTTTTACCTCGGATAACCCAATATCGAACTTGACTTAGATTTTGTTGAGATTATCATTGTGACCAAGTTTCATAAAGATTAGGCCAAAATTGTGACCTCTAGTGTCTACACAAGCCAATTGTTGACGGATGAAGGACGACATACGATGGACGAAGAGTGATCACAAAAGCTCACTCTGTCACTTTGTGACAGGTGCGCTAAAAACCAATATAATCTTTAGAGTCAGACATGTTAGTTTTGGGAACCGTACATGGGAAAAAACTGGTTAAAATTAAAATCAACATATATACCTGTTACAGTCTAACGTCTAAAAGGGCCAAGCATATTGAAATTAATGCATAGGAACAAAACAACCCCAAAAATATTGAACTAGAATTTCTGACATGAATTTCCTCCCTTTGTTTATATGGAACACAAAGGGAGACAATTTCATGTACACAATTAATAGGAGGGATCATGTTTGTATACAAAGGTATTCATACCACCAGCTAGCTATTGGTGAATGGCTGGTTTTTATTGTTCATCCATCTAATAGATTGCTGGTGGGCATTTTGCATATGAATACAGTGATCTCTCTTATAGTATCTACTGCAAAATCCTTAACATTTGTGCAGATTAATTTTCGTTCACTTCCTCGACGAATCCCTGCAACTAAACAATCTCAAAATTACTAATTATCAATGGGTTTTCTTTCCATTATTCTAATCTGAAGAGCTAAGATTTCCATTAATTTGCATATTTACCAATCCCCGAAATTCAAAGTCAATGAAAATCAACAAATCTACAGTATTAGCAGGAGCCTTTCAATGCTTTAAATATCAAGTCTTTTGACTTGAACATTGACAGGAAACCTGTTTTATTTTTCGTCGGGTTAAATTTTCGATGATTTTGTTGTTGAACTCAACCACCAAATCTAATCCCTACAGCTAGTCAACCTCCCAAATACAGAGCAAGATTTTCTTGCCACGTTTTATAATCCACAAATTAACAACCCCATGAAAATTGCATTTCACCAAAATCTGCAAAATTTAATGCCCACGAAAATGAGTAATTTTATACATGTAGTATATATATACATCTTGATCGCTACACTAGCTGTGAAATTCTATAGTGCACCCAGGATAATGAGAAAATCGAGGAAATTTGGCATGACCAACTAAATTGGATTAATCGAGAGTGCACAATTTATCAGTGATATTTAATATACAAAACAGACTGTATATGTTTGCTATAGAAATAGTTTGTCAAACCAATTTTGCACCAGTAACTGTTGACTAATCTGATTCATGTGTATGAATGTCACAATATGCTGGGCGCACTTTTATAAATCTATCATATTTATTGTACAGTAGTTTTTACCTGGATCTCATCAATATTCATTTGTCATCCTACGAGATTTGTTATTTTAACAAGTAAAAGTATTTTCACCGTACAACTATGACAAGGCACAAATAGAAATGAGATCCAGTTCAAAACTGCCGCATAATACAAGCATGTATAGAAAAAATTCTAACCAGAAAATGGTGAATTCTGAACATAAGACATGATTGTACAAATATATATTTTAGCATAAAAGCAAGCAATTGTATTTCTTGCGTGTCACATTACACATGAAGATGCATTAACAGTTTCTATAGAATTACATGCTGTTTTTCTAGCCGCACAATGACCTTGGTTTACCTCAATGACGAATGCTTCAAATTTAAATTTTTAAACAGTAAATCACAAGACAGCATCAAAAGAAACAAAATGTATCATACATGGGATGTACTAAATATTAGTTCTAAATACATGGGGATAGTTACAAGTTATTGTACATAAATATATATATAACAACATGGCAACGGTCTACAGAAAACTGGTATTACTCATTACGGATTCATTACTCCCATGATGAATAACTTCATTTTTGCAAACATTCCCAAAATTTTATAAATACCGTACTTTGAAGTCATGCTACAGATGTTCTTTCCCCCAAATTCGACAATCAAATTTTCAGAGTTTTTTTATTGGGAACCTAGCCTTGCTCACTACACTCATTTGTTCATTATAAATAGAGAGTCATACTTTTTCCATTAAACAAATGACTTTCTTTTTTTTAATTTGTCGCTGCGCGATTACGGCTCAATACATTCTCTATCAATTTTTTAGATGGAGCTATGTATTTTACTGTGAATTTCAGACTTTTCTGATGTTTTTAATATGTTCAATGCAGAAACTTAAAATTCCAGAGAACTATTTGATTTCCAGTAGTTTTTCATGATAAAATCAGCAAATGTTGTTTTTCATCAAAGCCCTGATAAACGATAACTTTGACCCTGATAGCTGCATCATGTATCTATACTAAATACTGTATTTATTGCTATAGACCGTTGCAATCTTTAAAAGCATAACATACATTTATAAACCCTTCATGAAATATTTGTAAGAACGCGTTCTCACCTCGGTGTTAATATCTTTTGTTTGGCTATTTCAAGCGGGGCGTCCCAATTATTGGTATGTTTGTGGTTAATGGTTGCCGCTGTCTCTCCAAGGGCTAAAATATCCTCTCTGAAGATAAGTGCATGAAGAATATATAAATACACGGCTTTCACTAGCCTTCAACAGTCAAGAGTCAACGCTCATTTTTCCAGAGTCATAAAAACATTGCATGAAGATTGTACTAAAGATATACTAAATTTGAGTGTTCAAGAGTCAAACTGGCACTTTAGTCAACTTCAAGAGTCAAAATGCAGTTAAAGGAGTCAAATGAAAGCCCTGAAATATCTAGCAAAACATTGATCTAGCACATACAGGCTGTTCAAAATGTTCCTTCACAATGTTTACATTAAATATTTAAGTTTTAGTAGTTTGTTATTCATACATGAGGAAGTCATAAACGTTAGAGACTAACATCTAAAGAGTCTGTCACTGTTCTAACATTTTGGTCTGTAAATGAAGCTATCAATATTTTACTTAAAATATTGTTCTAAGGCCAATTAACTGGTAAACAGTATTTCAGTCATATGGAGACGGTCCAGTAATATTATCCCGAACCAGCAGTTATCTTGAACTAACAATGCTGAGTGTCAAGCCAGGGAGATATACCAGTACCATTTAAAGGACTTTAGTATGTCCTGGCCAGGTATTGAACCAAGACCTTAGCACTCCGATTGAATGATCTTCCATGAAGCTCGATACAAATGTGAAACAAAATAATTCCACAAACTGTTACTCATTAATCATTTGAAAAACCTTAAATCTGCCTGGCAAGTAGCAAAACTTCAAAACTACAGATAAAGACAAAGTCAATTTATACCTAGAATCACTGAGAGGTCGCTTAGCAACGGTAGCATAGTAGTTCTCTGTATCCTCATCCATTACTGTCTTCAATCTGAAGAGTTAAAATGAAATAATTACCGATACTCTAAACACTGAATTAGTTTGAATATATGCATAATAATTAGAAAATACTAAAATGTTCACTAAAAGACAGGAGCATTCCTAGAGACATTTTAAAGTTTGCGCCAAAATATACTAAGGAGGGGGGAGGGTCTAAGACACCTAAGTGAAAGTTGGATAGAGTGTATCTGGCATTGGGACAGTCCAAGCGCATGTAAAAATATCTTCACAGCATCTCACGAACAAGATTTTTCTTATATCATACATGACCCAATTTTTAAAATAATTTTGTAGCTAAAAAGTAATTCTTTTAAGTGATATATGTGCGCCAGCAGGCCACAGTTTTTAACATGTTACACAATGGGGCTGACAATTGTCACTTTACATTGAGTAAAAGAACTAATCTACCTAATAAAGGAAAACATTGAAAACCAGCTGAAGTAACTATTATAGTAACTAGTAACTATAGTAACGTACCTGATTCTCTGTGATGATGTGGAGGAATTGTTGTCTGACCCTTCCGTCGTCTGCTTCACATTCTACAATAATTGGTATTGTTCATAAACTTATAATTCTAAGCCAACCAGCAGTATCAGCTATATACACATAGAGGAAACCATAGTGTGCACAAACTGCCAATAATATACAGATACGGCTGAATAACTTCAAACTGCAATTAAGCCTTCCGAGGAAGAAAATAGTGCAGCAAATAATGTATTGATATGTTGTCAAATGCCGAATATTGGCAATGTTAGAATCGAAATAATGACTATATACCTGTGTCTTATCTATAATATATAAGCACAGTCACTAGTTCGGATGCATACATTAAATCACTCGTGCTACACACTTGTGATTTAATTAAATGTACTATGCATCCAAACTCGTGACTGTGCTTTATTCTATGATAAAACACACTAATGCACAATCCTGAAAACTCACGTCTGATGAAGTTGCCATTAGCACACATCCCTACATCCTAATTTAGTCAATACTTGCAATATTTTCATCAAATAACTTTTATTTTCTACATGAAAGATCAGAATTCTTTCTAGGACAGCAAATTTCAATCCATGTAACAGGTTTTATAGGACCCCTTTCTCACCATATACAGTTCATGCAAGTGACTGGTAAATAAAAAGCTGCAAATGTAAATTTAAGCCAAATTTACTTGTCATTCACAAATCGTGATAGTTTCAAGACTGGTTGACCAAGTGTCTGAATAATTAGAAATATTGTTAATAGATCTGTATTGTCAAGAACTTAATTATTACATACAAGATTAGAATAATATTGTAATTCATCCTCAGGTAACAATTTCTTCATTTCCATCATTTTGTCCATATGTTCTAACCTCGCTTCACCAACATTCGGCTTCTTTATGCTTACAGGTGGTTGCTTAGCAACCAAAGGCGTTACCACGGGAGCAGATCTTTTAACTCTCCCGCCTTTACTAGCCCTTGGCTGAGAGCTAGGACCAGGTGAAGATGGGGCCTGTCTATTGGATGCTAATTCCTCGGGTATAGGAACTGGTTTTGCATAAAAGTTTGTTTTTAACAGCTTGGCACTCAACTCCTCGGAGTATGCTTCCACCTTAAAATAAATCAAAATATTTTATGCTGAATTTGTTTTCCTTGAATATTGCATCCTTTTATAACAATATCTCAGTCATATATAATCAATAGTTGACCAAACCATTTTTACTGGAACTAGTTAACAACCAGTTTTGTAGAGGCATGGTGGGCAAGTGGACAACACTCTTGGCTACAGACTGAAAGGTCCCAGGTTCGATTCTCTGCCAGAGCACTTGATGATTTCCAACCTGAGGAAGTCTCACATGTATTGGTGGTATACATTAGAATTGTTCAGTAACCAAGGAGTCTATTCGGAAAGAGCTAGGGCAGCGCACCTGGATTCCATGTATCACACAATCTTTCTGTCTCCTCCCTCGAAGCAAAAAGTCATTGGCCAATCTGGTTGCGAAAAAAAATAGAATGAACAAACACTTTTGATTGTCTAAAATGAACGCAAGCAAACATACATCAATCGGTAGAAATATACTTTCATAATATGAATACATACCCTGGGACCTCTATCCGTGAATGCATATAGTATATATCCGTGACATAAGTCAGTTACCTAAATTTGCAAAATAAAGATCACACAAACATAAAGTTATTTACAGTGTACAGTACCTGCTGGGTATAGTAGATTAACTGTAGGTCCTTTTTCTCCTTGAACTTGAGTAGTTTCTGGTACACTTGTTTACATTTCCACATCCGATAGTTAGACTGGATCTTCACCGCGGCCGCCTCCTTGCTATGTACTTTCTCCTTCCGTTTCTCTAGCTCAGCCTTGGCTTGACGTTTTGCTTGCATTGCTCGGAACACTGAAATTTGTAATAACAACATACAAAGGTGATAACTAGAAAGTAAGGTTGGCAACGAATATCCGAATAACCGGTTATTCGTTTTCTGTTCCAAGTATCCGGATAGCAAATTGGTATTCAAATATCCGTTATATCATTTGTTAAAAATCGTATCTCAATACCTCAACAAGAGACAACATCTTTTAACACCTTTAACAATAGAATCAATTTGGTATCAGTGACACTTTGTATATTGTGTTTTCACAGGGTATCCGTTAGATTCGCTAATGCGTTATATAGCATACATCCACACACACGAGTAAGATATTCATAAAAAAGAACGCTTGGAGTTCAGGTTTAAATACAGTAAATAGGATTCGATAAAACCAGAAAAAATAGCCGACCACTCGTTCTGAGACATAAAATTTGAGTCTGTCTGATAATGGTACACAAAGACGATGTTGGTCGCTAAATTATGTTACATTTCAAAATGCGCTCAATGCTTGGTTCATTTTTGAAACGGATATTCGGATATCCGTTCGGATAGCGATCTGGCTATCCGGATACCAATTTTGGTATTCGTTGCCATCCTTACTAGAAATGTTTTTGACACAATAAGTTATGTCTCCCACAAAGGACCATAACTCTGGCAATATTTATCTGACAAATGTTCCTGATGATTTTCACGTCTAGGCTTGTTACCAAGTATTTGTGTGAAGTTTAATGGACATCTGACCTGTGGTTTAGGAGAACAAGCTCACATGAAAACAGAACTCCTGACAGACTGAGGTCCAGCATAAAAACATTATATGTCTCCCCGAATATATGTGGGAGACACAAATGGCCTCTTGATCATATAGTTAGCAGAATATTACTGTTTTATAACACATAATTTATTTATGTATTTACCTCTCTGTAACTTGATAGCATTTTGATGTTGTTCATCTTTCATCATGACGACATGTTTGCGATCACGATGACCTCTGTACACAGACTGTATCTTCACAGCAGAAGCCTTCTTTTTCTCGAGTACAGGTAATACATGTTTCCTTGTCAGGAATCCACGAACAACTGTAAAATAATCAGATATACAGTTAAACTTTCCTCCACATGGAGATGTTACTGGTTCCTGGTCGATTGTTAACTTGAAGTTAGTACTGGTAAGGATAGAGTCCAGAAAAACTGGTTATGTGAATTAGCTTCCATATATAACTGAAAAACTATTTTCCCGGTCTGAAGAGAGTTTAATTTTTCCTCGTCACGAACTTAACCACTTATACTGTTTTACAATATACAGATGACACCCCAGTTTGGGAAGCATCACTTCTTGAGTTTTTAGTCCATCTATAGCAGGGTGAATTTGACCTGATCCTGACCTTTACACACAAATATATTACATGGTTCTTGCGTTGTATAAATTTCAGCGAGCAAATCGAGCAATATCGGTCCTTTAGATTTGGTTGGTATTACACCTCGAGCGTCTTCGTGACACTTTTATAAACAGACACTATATAAGCTGTTAAATTATGCTGATATATGATGTTTGAGTGTTGTGTTAAACTCTCCGTACTATACTCCTTTATACCCTACCTCTCTGTACACTGACTGCAGCTAACTTTCTCTTCTCAAACAATTTCCCAAATCTTTTTCTAACCAACCAACCTCGAGCATCTGAAATATATCACCAGAAATATGAAAATTCAAGGACATTAACTCTGCTAGAAATTCAATAACAATAAGTCTGCTAGAAATTCAAGGACAATAACTCTGCTAGACATTCAAGGACATTAACTCTGCCAGAAAGTTAAGGACAATAACTCTGCCAGAAATTCAAGGACAATAACTCTGCCAGAAATTTAAGGACAATAACTCTGCCAGAAATTCAAGGACAATAACTCTGCCAGTAATTCAAGGACAATAACACTGCCAGAAATTTAAGGACAATAACTCTGCGAGAAATTTAAGGACAATAACTCTGCCAGAAATTCAAGGACAATAACTCTGCCAGAAATTCAAGGACAATAACTCTGCTAGAATTCAAGGACAATAAAACACTGCCAGAAATTCAAGGACAATAACTCTGCCAGAAATTCAAGGACAATAACACTGCCAGAAATTTAAGACCAATGAGTTTGCCAGATATATTCAAGGATAAGGACATTAACTCTGCTGGAAATTCTCAAGAGCAATAACTCTGTTAGGTTTGGGTAGGTTGGAAATCTTTTTTTGAATAACTTTCTCTAGTTTTGTCCCCTAACAAACATCAGATTTCTCAATTAAATTTTCGAGTAGGGCAATATAGGTGAGTACATAGCGTGAGGTAAAACAAACAATATTTTATTTTAGGCTTGATTAAAACATGACCTAGAAAGTATGTAAGTAAAGACTTTATTAAATGAGGCTACACATTTGGTTTCCCAATTTTCCATATGGACCTAACTGAGAAAATGAGAAAGAAGAAAGTTACATAATAAAACATACATTTCTGAATTAACAATGTGGCTTTGATCATTTTCCACTTCAACTCGTGATACTGACGTCTTGCTATTAGCGTTCGAATAACAGCCTGAATTCTCGACACTCTGGCTTCAATCTCAGCATATTTTCTGGCCAACAATTCAACATGGTAGAATTTCAAAAATACCTGAAAAAATAAAATAAGTTTTCACACACAGAGATATGACATTCATTGGGAGGTTTTATTTAACTATCTTGTTAAAACTTTCCAGGCTACAGGAGACCATATCATGATGTAGGCTTACTATCCTGTTAAAATTTTCCAGGCTACAGGAGACTATATCATGATGTAGGCCCCTAATATCAATGCAAGGTGTAGATCATATGTTTCAATACTTGGATACCATGTCACAGTCCAAGTAAAAACAAATCAAATTTCAATAAGTCAGCTAACTGGCAACCATACATGCCCCTAGAGGAATAATTTTGTAGTTTATAAATTATAAGTGAAAACCGCATAAAAGTTTATCGATTATTTACCAAGAAATTGAGTTTGATACAATTACTGACTATGTCTCAAGTGTCCCAATAGTCAGAAATGGAAAAGGTCACAGTGACTTTGACCTCAAACTACTAGGGCAAAGTATTTTTGAGTTATTGAACGAAAACCATTTGGTCCACCGACAGACCAACTGACATGTGGAAAGCAATATACCCCCTCATCAAAGATGGGGAGCATAATTATAGGGCTATAAATTTGTGTTACTGGATATTAGTTTGAAAATTCAGAAATTCTATTCACTTACCTTAGTTTTACCGAGGGCCCAATTCTCTATCTGAAGGTGCTTCAGTAACAGTTTACAGCCTGACTTGTCTGGTGTAATAGCACCAATCTGACCAAGTGCTAACAGTGAATATCTACAAACAAACAGTAACAGTTTACAGCCTGACTTGTCTGGTGTAATATCATCGACCTGGCCTAGTGCTAACAGTGAATATCTACAAACAAACAGTAACAGTTTACAGCCTGACTTGTCTGGTATAATAACACCGACCTGGCCTAGTGCTAACAGGGAATATCTACAAACAAACAGTAACAGTTTACAGCCTGACTTGTCTGGTGTAATATCATCGACCTGGCCTAGTGCTAACAGGGAATATCTACAAACAAACAGTAACAGTTTACAGCCTGACTTGTCTTGTGTAATAGCACCAACCTGGCCTAGTGCTAACAGGGAATATCTACAAACAAACAGTAACAGTTTACAGCCTGACTTGTCTGGTGTAATAGCACCAACCTGGCCTAGTGCTAACAGGGAATATCTACAAACAAACAGTAACAGTTTACAGTCTGACTTGTCTGGTGTAATAGCACCAACCTGACCTAGTGCTAACAGCGAATATCTACAAACAAACAGTAACAGTTTACAGCCTGACATGTCTGGTGTAATAGCACTGACCTGGTCTAGTGCTAACAGGGAATATCTACAAACAAACAACACCAAATCAATATATATTAACACACAGATTTTAGTTTATGCTCATTTATTTAAGGATAATTGTGAAACAAGTTCTTACAGCTTATAGTAATCACTCTTAACACCTCATTCCTGATGGTGTCCATCGCCACGAGGGGTATAAAAGAGAGAAGCCATATTTCTGGTGTTTAATTTCCCACCCAGCTACAGATGAAAAAGTTGGTAACAGTTTACTGTAGATTACTGTATCGGTGCTATATATACCAGAAATGTTAAATAACCAAGAATTCTAATTGGAATAAGCAAGGGTAGTGCACTTGAATCCCTTGTATTAGACAACTGTCTCTTTAATTGTCATTGGCCAATCTTTCAGGGAAAAAAGAATGTCCACAAACACACACTTACGACTGTCTCTGTATAGCGCAAAAACAAATACCTAACAACTTACCTTTTAACAAATTCAGCAAACAATACCCTGTGAGAATAACCTTCCCGTCGTATCCTCGTAGTCTCTAACACACCCGTATACTTTAACTGTACAACAACTTTCTTTGAGTCAAATTTATCCGGAATATTATCTTCATTTGGTCGCACACATCTGTAAATGATAACATTGGGTTATGTTAAAATCATAACAGTAACAAACTCGAAGGGTTCATTAGGTCGCACACATCTATAAATAATAACATTTCTTGGTCGGTAGTGTGTTGGGCACTTCTTCGTTTTAAGATTTCTTACAGCTAAAGCGGGGCAATATAGTCCTTTTGCTGTGGAAACTGTGTCATTCAGCTAGTTAGTAGGTCATCCGACTATACGGGCCTTTCAACGTTTTAATACTGTTATTTAACTTTTGAGACTAAAGGCTGCTATAACTATGTAGTTCAGCAGTTTTACTGTTGTAACTAGGTCATTCAGCGTAGGCATTCCGCCTTTTGGTTGCTGTATCTTTTCTACTGGGTCATTCAGCTAGTTATAATTTATTATACTTTTCGACAGCTTGGACTTGGGCGGATCTGCGCTTGTTTAGTTGGGCATTGTGCTTTGAGTGTTTTTAATGTTTTCTGTGCTCGGCTGGTTAAGTTGAGTGCTGCCTTCCCTGTCTGACTTAATACAATCTTTATGTTAAAATCATAACAGTAACAATGACAAACCTGACAAAATGAGGGGAACCAGCCACCATCTTTGCCAGTAAATCCATCAGAGAAAATCTGAAATATGTCGCCACAGTCTGCTGTATTCTGGTCATGGACGCAGCAGATGACCCCTGAAATAATACAATAATTACTGTGAACAAGGGGTCAAATTCATAAACACTTTACAAGAGACCGAATTTTCATAAACATTTTCTGAGGGACCAAATTTATAAATCATTATTTTAAGAAAATTTCCATCATTTATTACAGTGTTTGACAGGCAGATATCTAAGATTCAACTTCTAAAATGTTGGTGAGTAAAATTCAGAGTCTAAAGATTAAATACTAGAATAATGGAAATATTTCATGTACATTTTTTACTAAATCTACCACTGTGACAGTAAAGGCTGTGTGAGGGCAAGGCGAGTTAAAAAATTAAATTAAATTGGTCAAATATGTAAAAATTATGCAAAAATCAAGCAGGAAACAAGTAAAAATTTGCACAAAAAAGGATTTCAAGAAGGGGCCACAACTCTGCTGAAACATTTGATTTCAATTCATATAACTCCTCAACTGCAACATTTAATGACAATATAGCTAAATTGAAGATTCATTTTACACTAAAAATGTTGAAGAAATATGAAGAGAGTATTAAATAACAGAGAAATGGTGATCAGTCTTACAGAGACTAAGATATTATTTGCACATACATGTATAGCAGTATAAATAAGGCATGGAATAGGGTTCTTAATAATTTAAGCCCTGTGGATTAGGGAAAACACTGTTACAGTAATGCATGGTGTTTATTAGGGTATCTTTGACAGTTTAGTATGGGGATGGTTTTGATACATAGGTTGGATTTTATGCTATGGGAGTGATACTTTAAATCTAAATTATTGATGTTTATGGCAGATTAAATTTCATTGAATTTTTTTCCCAAGACAAAATCATATTAACACATATAATTGATCCCCATTTCGGCAATTAGTACAATTAGTATAGGGTTTTTCCTAACAATTATCGTAATGATAGTACAAAATTTACGACCCCACAAAATTTGCCATTTCAAAAATCACTGAAATTTGATAGCCATGAAACTTATGATTGTACAGTTAATACGAATATAATGTTTGGCGTCCTTAACATTTAAAGCCCCATTTTAAGTCCTAAAGGATGTTTTCAGAAAGCAATAACTTGGCAACCTAGAATGGTGGATTTTGAGCACTTCAGTTAAGGCGTAGTTTAAAAGGTGGAAAACACCATAAGACGGAGAGAATGAAATGCAGCTGTCAGTTGGTTTGTAGACAAAATAAAGAATTGTAGCATAATTTATAGTCTAAGGGAAGCAACTCTTGTAAAATTAGTACTTTGTCTTCCATACATTTTACTTAAATGTAAATTTTGGTATACGATTTCGACAGATATAGTTAATATTCTGATTCCTTGTATTTACTGGATGATTGTGAAAAAAGTTTTAGGAGAGATTATGGGACTTTAATCTAACCAGACAAAGGAGGACATTATCAGCACTGTTCAGTAATATATTTTTGATTTGGTCAGGCAAAAATACATAAAGGAAACATTTACAGGAATAAAATAAATTGTCAACAGAAATGTGAAAAAAAGTAAAACAAATACGACTTTAAAGTATGTAGCATAGAAAACAAATGCTTTATCAAGAGAATGCAATGGAGAAATAATTTAGTGTTTTCATGCACTAATACAAGAAAATATTTGAATGCTGATTAAAGCAGAAAACTAAAATTTGGCACCTAAAGCAAGTGTATACATATACATAAATTTTCATACTCTAAACCAATGCGATATGTGTATACGTATACATCGATTTTCATTTAAGCTAAACAATGCAATAGAATAATACTGTAACTATATATTCTAAACGAGGATAAAATGGCGTAACTGAAAAGAGTATAGTACATTTTGTTAAAATGGAAACAAATTAAAATGCAAGGCAGATGGTATATATACATCTTATGTAACATGGTTACAGGTATTTATATATATCATAAATAAGCATTTGGGAAAAAAGGCTTGATTATAAAATTACCAGATTAGATAGCTTTTGGCCCTGTTTGAAATATAAAATGAAACAATAAGTTACAATTGATGCAATCTTCATTAACTTTGCAATAAACTAGAAATTCTAGCTAAAAACAGTTGTACAATAAGTTTTAACCTTTCAAAAGTCATTAAAGACGTTTTGACCCTGTTTGAAACCGAAAATTGTATAAAAAGTCACAATTGATTAAATGACCTCACAATGACCTTGACGTTTCTGGCTTTAAAATAGTGTGACCTTGACCCTTTAGTCTATGTACTCACTTTGTAACCTTATTCAGGTATCAAAATTACGACTGCTTTTTAAATCCTCTTGAGATCTCCAAACGAATAGATAGAGAATAGCTATTTGAATGACCTCATTCTAAAAATGGAATATATATAGCTATCTACTCACATCTATAACTATGTGTACAATCTACATGTATATGTATTTTTTATATATTGTTGTAACTTCCTCTGGTTCAACAGTATTTCAGTGATATGGAGTCTACCTAGTCACATTATCCTGATTCCAGAAGTTACATTGAACTGACTATACTGAGTGTCAAGCAAATGAGATATACCAGTACTATACTTAACAACGTTGATCAGTCGCAGCTGGAGACCTGCACTCACACTCAAAGAGGACTAGGCTAGCGAGGCGGACACAATCTATATTGATACACTAAAGGTACTATCAATCCTTAATCTATATGAACAGTCTGATTTGTATTAATTCATACGTCCTAAAAAATACTCGTCAACTACATTATTAAGTAGAACCTACATGTACAGTCTATAGGTGAAGGTCAGCACAAATGTAAGGAGGGTGGTCATGTTGGTATGGGAATCACAGTGTTGTGAAAACTAAGATCAATCTACATGCTTCAAGTGGACAAAATATGGGTTAAACATTTAAAATATTACACTGTACATGGATAAATAACTAAAAAAGTTTGATTCAAAATCTCAATATTGTCATCCTTTCTTGAAATTCATATATCGCCTTTTGTCAATAAAGAACTCAGTTGACCAGTTATCAATAAAGGACTTAGTTGACCAGTAGCTAATTGTCAATCAATGACTCAGTTGACCAGTCGCTAATTGTCAATGAAGAAATCAGTTGACCAGTTTCTAGTTGTCAATCAAGGACTCAGTTGACCAGTTGCACACAAAGGACTCAGTTAAACAGTTGCAGATGAAGGACTCAGTTGACCAGTTGTCAATAAAGGACTCAGTTGACCAGTTGCTGATTGTCAATAAAGGACTCAGTTGACCAGTCGCTGATTGTCAATAAAGGACTCAGTTGACCAGTCGCTGATTGTCAACAAAGGACTCAGTTAAACAATTGGAAATCAAGGACTCAGTTGACCAGTTTTCAATTAAAGACTCAGTTGACCAGTGGTAAATCAAGGACTCAGTTGACAAGTGGTAAATCAAGGACTCAGTTGACCAGTGGTTAATCAAGGACTCAGTTGACCAGTGCTAAATCAAGGACTCAGTTGACCAGTGGTAAATCAAGGACTCAGTTGACCAGTGGTTAATCAAGGACTCAGTTGACCAGTGCTAAATCAAGGACTCAGTTGACCAGTGGTAAATCAAGGACTCAGTTGACCAGTTGTCAATAAAAGACTCAGTTGACCAGTGGTAAATCAAGGACTCAGTTGACCAGTGGTAAATCAAGGACTCAGTTGACCAGTGGTTAATCAAGGACTCAGTTGACCAGTTGTCAATAAAAGACTCAGTTGACCAGTGGTAAATCAAGGACTCAGTTGACCAGTGGTTAATCAAGGATTACTGACAAATAATTTAAGGCCAAGCAATCTCTGCTGCCAACTCAGATTAATTAATTCATCATAATCATGAGAAGATAAGCAGTAGCTTAAATAGCATTTCCAGTATTTGACATTTAATATCCTTTCCGCTACCACGATTTTTTGGGGGTTTATGAGAAATTCATATGGTCCCTATACCCCGTCCCTGAGACACTATTGACTTGCAGCACTGATAAAAACTCAATACATCTGGATGCTACACACCTACCCCAAACCGAAAGTAGAAAAAATTGTAAACATTTCGACTAAAGTTCACTGGAAATGACGATTTTTTTTTTTTAGCTTGACAGGCCTTATATTCCTGCTATAGAAAAATAAAAACTTTTTGGCGCTAAATGTTAATGCGATTCCACAGGGAATCGTATCGCAATGGCGGGTAGGACCAGTAATTTCAGTTTTGTCAAATCTACGTTAAAAGCCCTCTTTAAAGGGGTCTAGCGGGCCCAAAAACCTGTGCACGACCCTGGGCCCGTAATATCCTGTAGCCTGGGATGCCTGTGTACCCATGACAGCAAAATTCCTGAATTAGGGCATTTAGGTTGAAAACTACGGAAGGCCGAAATGGCCATCCTGGCGAGTCTGCATTAGTACGCTATGGTAGCGGAAAGGATATGAGATTTAGAATCAAGACAAAAACAATGCAGGTTTGCATTAAAAGGCCTGCATTCACTTCACACATAAACAAAGAGGAGTTTGGTAGAAATAAAACTTGCAGTTTAAGGCCAGAATAAATAAATTCCTAGATAATTATCCCCATCTGCTTGCTAAAATTCATACCTCTCTGCCTTTATTTACTTTAAAACAATTGTCTGTTTAAAGTGCTTCAAGTCTTTTTAAAATGCTGTTTTAAGCTGTATGTGATATATCATGGCCTGGGATCAAACACGAGACATCTCAAACTCAAAGAGAAAACTCTAATAAGTATTTAGTGAAGCGGAAACTCTATCACTTAAGGCTAATGAGACGGACCAAAATTCTTCAAACAGTACCCCAAAAAAAGATGAAAATGAGTCCACATTGAAAACCAGAAATTGAAAAAAAAAAAAACATTTACAAAACATTTCAGATGATGATCTTGGAATAAATTTATTCTGGCCTGAAATAGAGAACTATAATACACTGTATCTTGTGAGGTCACACTATGATGTCACACTATAGTCACTCATATACTTACAAGAGCACTATATATCTGAAAATATTATCATAATTTATACTAACATAATCAGTCTGTTTTCTGCGTTTATTATGATAATTCCACATAGGTCACATACATATGTTGCGGTGCTGTATATAAGCAAAGTCAAGTTATCGATGTCAAAACTCATTTTATAAACGTCTAAACTATCTTATTCGTCTAATTTTTGCGGGACACTACATGATAATTAGAATGTAAAATGTGTGTTGTTCTATGATTGAATTTATGAAACTCATTGAATATTAAACGAATATGAAGCTTGCCAACTTGTTCCATAAATTCAATAACAAACCAACGCTCATTCAATATCCTCTTCGTTTATAAAACAGCACTATAGAATAAAGATTACAATAAATTTACAATGTCATAGTTATTTTCATACCCAATCACCAATGTATATGTGTGATAATAAACAACAACACTTATCTACTGTAAAACCATTATATTCATAGTAAATAAATTCTCCTTGATTTCATGTATAAACCTGAACATAAAATAAAATTCCAAGAATTGACCTTCAAAAAACAGAGCCTGGTGGACATATTTCCCTTTCATTGGATGATTTTAGGTCATCACGAAATTGAAATTTTACAAAAATAAAGTACAAATGTACCCACGAAAATAAATGATTTTACAGTATAGATTACAAGGTCCGCTTACCCTACTTCCTCCCATACTAGATGTTTGTTGACTACGTATACTTTGTACGGTTGCTAAGGTGAAGCCAGTAGATGTGCTGGTCGGTGAATTCATGCTACTTCCTGTCGGTTTACTGACCTTCAGACTACCACTGGCAAGGTTACCTGTAAGTCAAATTCAAATATTTTATGAAATTCAAAATTTAAAATTCAAATGACCCCCCCCCAGCTCATATACAAAAGACATACCGGTACACAAAACATAACACCTATTTGTTCATTTTATTAGAACTAAAACCTGTGTCTAAAACCCGCCTACATGCACGTTTGCCAAGGGTGTTCACATCGTATGTCCAAATTCAACGGGCATAAAAAGCTTTAATTTCAAATTGACATGATTTCAAACTATGGCATCAAAGAGGTTATGACAAGCAATAGTTTCTTATACAAACCATTTTGTACTCATTGTGTTTAGGAAATAACAGAGCAATTTTCCAACTATTCTGTATACATATGGTATCAACCAATATCCAGGACAATGCCAAAATACTTTGAGATAATATTTCTTGCGGAGTAAATGCAACAATAGATATTTTGTGAAGACAGCTACCCCATGAATTAACCAGTCTAATTACCAGTTTATTTTCCTTTGAAAACTTAGTTGAGTTGATAGTAAGACAGAGAAGAAATACATGAATATGTGTCATGACATCTAAACATGATATTTTAATCGCTCCCCAATACCAATGATAAAATCTATAAACAAGAAAAAAGCAAACAAAACATACTTAGACAAACTATGTTGAACACTAAACATATACAAAATTAAACCTCCTTAATAAGATCACCCTTATGACCTCAGTGGAACTTAGGCTTTACATTTATGTTCGGTGATGCTAATTTTGAGTCCTGCCTAGCATGGACATTAACATAAAGAAACATGCCTGGTGATGATGCCAATATTTGAGATGAGATCTTGGTCAGATTGAGATGCTTGTTATCGGGTCCTGGTTTCATAATTGACGTTACAACTAAGTCTATATAAACACAGAAAGGTAATGATGGAAAAAAACTTGAAGTACCTGCCACACACTAAGGAGGGATATTCTAAGGAATAACAGGAAAACCATTCAGTGAGTTTTTATTAATTAACAATGTTTTGTTCAAACTTAATATTGGCAGATGATGCGAAACATAACCAAAGAGACATAACTCTTTTTTAACAACTTTTCAGACCTGAATACAGCAACAATAATTATATGTATAATAAGGGAACCATGTGGATACCGCAATTGACATCCCTCGAAAAAATAAATATTTATTAAATAAGATCAGAGGGAGTAACTCAACAGTAGAATTACTTCCCTTTATTCAGTTATTTTGTTTTACTTCAATGGGGAAGTAACTCTGAATCTCAGAAGAAGATCAGGGGGAGTAACTCAACAGTAGAATTACTTCCCTTTATTCAGTTATTTTGTTTTACTTCAATGGGGAAGTAACTCTGAAACTCAGAAGAAGATCAGAGGGAGTATCTCAACAGTAGAATTACTTCCCTTTATTCAGTTATTTTGTTTTACTTCTATGTGGAAGTAACTCTGAATCTCAGAGGAAGATCAGGGGGAGTAACTCAACAGTAGAAATACTTCCCTTTATTCAGTTATTTTGTATTACTTCTATGGGGAAGTAACTCTGAATCTCAGAAGAAGATCAGGGGGAGTAACACCACAGCAGAAATACTTCCCTTTATTCAGTTATCATTGTATTACTTCTATGGGGAAGTAACTCTGAATCTTAGAAGAAAATCAGGGGAGTAACTCCACAGCAGAATTACTTCCCTTTATTCAGTTATCATTGTATTACTTCTATGGGAAGTAACTCTGAATCTCAGAAGAATATCAGGGGGAGTACCTCTACAGTTGAATTACTTCCCTTTATTCAGTTATCATTGTATTACTTCTTTGGGGAAGTAAATCTAAGAAGTTGTGGGTAGAGTGTATTTTACATCAATCAGAGTTTAAACAGCTGGCAGCCTAGTACAATAGTGACATATAACAATATACAGTGATAGACAATTTCATGTGACAGACAATAATGAATACAACAACACGTATGGTACGAAAAGCTATGACAACCTGGTTCCAAAACAAGGGCCATAACTCCACTAAAACTTAAATTCAAAAACTTAGGTTCCATAGTAAAAAACTTAACCACAGGTCCATAACTTTACAGTACAACGAAGGCCTTATCTCAGCTAAAACTGAGGTTCTATCAAAGACACAAAACTTAAGATCAACAACTTTGTATACAAAAGATTCAGGACTTTTAAAACACATGATGTTAAGCTTTCTACATTCCAGCCCTTAAAACAATAAATTTAAGGAACTAAAAAGTTACATACCTCAAATGAGTCAATTTGTATCAACATAATTTTTTCATACTAAACTAATTTCAATAACTACAATCATACATCTAACTCAGACCCCTAACCCCTATTAACTATCTAACCGAACCACAACCATGATTTGAATTAGTAATTTGTAATAAGTCACAAACCAAGGTCAGCAGAATTATTGGTACTTCCTTTGGTAACTCTTGATCTCAGAATATGAGGGGAAGTACTAATTCTACTTTAGAATTGAATCTCTAACATGAAGGTTTGGTGCACAACAAGTGTATGAACTAGAATTCCTTGACCCAAACTGACTTACACTCATTAAGTACTAAACCCTTGATGGGAAAGTCTAAATCAAATTCATAAATATACATTTTTAATGCTTGTTAAAAACATCGTCAAATTCATAATGCATGCAACATTTTGGATTTTTGTAAAATATTGAATTTTCACTTTTATTTCTGGTGCCTGATTTGACTACAGGATAAGAAACGGAGATTATTCTGCAGTTATTTAATGCCAATGAGATGATGTCTAGAATGCCTGTTACTGTATAGAATCTTACCTAAATCCATGGTGACTGCAAAATGGTGCATAGAGGTTTAAACATATAGATACTGCTACTTCAACTTCTTGCATGTTACAAAGAAATAAACTTAATATTTCCAGACTGATTGGTACACAATCAATTTGAATATACTATTAAGTTTATACTAATTGATTTTATGTAGATTGTAAAACAAGATGTAATATATAACTCCCAACACCTCATTCCTGATGTTATTTAGGTACATAGCATTTTTCTCGAGACATATGTAACTAACTATACAAATGAAAAAAATGCAGTCAAATCATCACCTGTTTTGGATGGTGAGGGCCTTCCGAATTTTGTTTTTTGTTTTTTACATGTTTCATGCAGACATGTTCAAATGACATTTCAAACTGACAAAATTGTGTTTGTTGTTTTGAAAAGAGAAGACATAAATGTGTTTGTTGTTTAGACAAGAGAAATAAATGTGTTTGTTGTTTTGATAGAGACATACATGTCTTTGTTGTTTTGAAAAGAGAAGACATAAATGTGTTTGTTGTTTTGATAGAGACATACATGTGTTTGTTTTGTTTTGAAAAGATAAGACATAAATGTGTTTGTTGTTTCAATAAAAGAGATATAAATGTGTTTGTTGTTTTGAAAGGAGACATAAATGTGTTTGTTATTTTAAAAAGATATATAAATGTGTTTGTTGTTTTGAAAAGAGACATAAACTGACATGTTTGTTGTTTTGAAAAGAGACATACATGTGTTTGTTGTTTTGAAAAGAGACATAAATGTGTTTGTAGTTGTTTTGAAGGGAATAAATGTGTTTGTTGTTTTGAAAAGAGACATAAATGCGTTTGTAGTTGTTTTGAAGGGAATAAATGTGTTTGTTGTTTTGAAAAGAGACATACATGTGTTTGTTGTTTTGAAAAGAGACATAAAATGACATGTTTGATGTTTTGGAAAGAGACATACATGTGTTTGTTGTTTTGAAATGAGACATAAATGTGTTTGTTGTTGTGACATAAAGCGACATATGAAAGCATAAGGAGAGCTTACACAGTACACAATGAAGACTGTCTACTAATATTAACCTACTCACCAGGAGATAGTTTTTTGAGACTCGACCATTGAAGCATTGGAACTATATTTAACGAGAGGTTAACAATCAACCAACCAAAAGTTAAAATATGAACTTTTAATTAATCAATAAAAGTATTCTATTCTGTCCTCTAAAAATGAGCATTGGAGAGAGAACTTTTAATCATCCAATCAAAAGTTTATTTCACTAATCTGAAGGCGTACTAGTGGCTACAAACTATGTCACATCAGTGCACACGAGACAGGTAATTTAATTCTGAGTGTTACGTCAGGGCTTGTATTCACAAAGTATCTTAAGTGAAAACTTAGTGTATCAGCTATGCAAGAAAAACAAGATGATTAATATCTGACATAGTTTTGAAACATTATGTAAACAGCTACTATAATCACTAAGAAAACTTGGATTATTCTTTAACTTACGGAATCTAATAAGATCTGTAACATCTTATAGAAATGGAGCTGATTTTGACGAGTTATTATGTACTGGTACGGCATATATAGTTTGTGGTATAAAACTTTGGATGTCTAGAAAGCCTCATGAAAGGTTTTTATTAAATTCATGCAGCAAGTCGTGACATATTGGCTCACATGCAAGCATTTACATGCAAAAAGTTTACTTAGAATTTCAGCAAGTCAACCAAGTAAGGGTGGTAACTTAAATTGTATTGAAACAAGAGTCATTGAACATAGGTAATGGTAACAAATCAGATAGATTTGGGAAGCACATGTAACACAAGCAGTAACTAGTTGATCATCCGAAATGGACAACATTAAAGTCACATTATCTCTCTCAAAACTTTTTTCCCTGATCATCCAGTAAATAGACTAAATTCAAAGAATTAGGATGTTTTTTATTACCGTTAATGACCTATAATTGACGACATAATATCAGCTATATCTGTCAAAATAGTAAGCCAAAATTCACATTTAGTGAAATGTACAGATGACAAAATACTAATTTAGCAAGAGTTGCTCCCTTTAGACTTATTAAATTATGCTTTTATTGATTACATTTCATTATTTTGGAGTCTTTATTTTGCTTTCTTCCATCTTATGGTGTTTTCCATCTTTTGCTCAAAATGTATCATTTTTCAGATAGGTTGCCAAGTTATTGCTTTTTGAAAGTAGCCATTTAAGGCGTAATGGGACTTTAAAACCTTCTCTATAGGATACAGGTATAGACAAAAATTCGCAAAATAAACAAAAAACTTTCGAGTAAAAGAGATTAGATACACAACTGACATTACGCCAATGCAGAGATCACTCTGTTCTATTATTAGTTAAAGGTTGCTTGTCAAACATTTTAAAGTGATTTCATTGGACGATGTGCTATAATCTACTGCTTAAATATACATGTATTTTTAAGTACTTTATTGACCACTGGTGTAATGTCAATTATTATATCAAAAGTGTTGTAATAAAAAGTTTTGGAAAGTTTACCTGTCTTTGTGAGTGGAGTCTGAAACAGGGATCGGACGACGTTGTTCTCTGACGCTCGCAGTAAGTTGACAACTTCAACTGGTAACCGATCTCTATTCTTCTCCAGGAAACCTTTCCCATCATACTTCACCTTACCGGCATAATGATCTATACTGAAGTGTAGACTAGACGTTGCCTTAGGTCGACTGTAGTACGGGCTTTTCACATTCTGATGAAACTTTTCTGTAATATGATAAAAATCTAAGTTATCAAACTTTGTGTACATTTATATTTATAATTAGAGCCATGCAGTCTTTAGAACTTGAAAAAAATCTTGGTCAATCAAATTGTAACAGGAAATATTTACAAAACATGCACACTTGCAGTCAAATATTTATTTATGTAAAGTACCAATTTGAAATCTATGTTCAGACAGACGTCTGCAAATTGGCACAATATTAAAGTCAGTGCCACTGGCAGCAACAGCACTTTAGCTTTTGACCCTATCAGGTACCTATTCATACACCTAAGTAAAATGCGAGTGTTCTTACTCAAAGAAATAAAGCTGTTTGGCATACAGGGATTGAATCTGGGACCTCTCAATCTATAAGTGTGCCCCTACCACTTACACACTAAATTGTTTTACGACCCATAATTAACATTGCCTATGATCAGTATCAAAGTGTGATATTACAGCTATAATATCTATAAGGTTAAATCCCTGAAACAAATATAATTAGTTTATACTAATTTATTTAAGCTCGATTGTGAAACAAGTTTTTCAAACTTATATTAATCACTCTCGACACCTCATTCCTGATGTTATCCATCGCCATGAGGGTATAAGAGAAGAGAAGCCAGTTTCCATTTTACGCTGAGCGTCTAGCAAGGGAATTTCTGGTACCATTTTTATTTCGTCTTTGGTATGACCCGGCCAAGGATTGAACCCGAGACCTCCCACACTCGAAGCGAATGCTCAACCAGTAGGCTATAGAGGATATAATTCAGTGTAATTGATACCGTACCAACAAGTGTCCAGTCCGTGGCTTTAGGGAAGTGACTTTCCTCGTCCAGTAGAGACAACAAACCAAGCGGTTTCATGAGGAACATATCTAACAACGGACGATTATCTACAAACGTTATCGTACTACCATCCACTCCCTCGTTCTCATATTCTTGCTGAAATATCAATCATCAAATCTTCAGATACAGTCAGCAATGTAACGCAATGTAACGCTTACAACAAACAGGGGTGTCAACAGAGCCAATTAAAAATCCTGAAAATCATATGCGTCCAACCATTTTTGTCAAACAAGAGGCTTGAACCTCATTGTTTCCAATAATAACGTAGTTTTTAAAAAAAATTATTGAAGAAATCTTTCTGAGCAGATATAATTGACTATAACTTTGCCATTTCTTTAAATATTTTCATCAAATAACTTTTATTTTGGTCAGAAAGCATAGCTCTTCTAGGTTATAGGAATATTGACACCACAGAACAAAATATGAAGGGTGTCGTTCTTTAACTTTCCAGCAGAGATGTCATTGATTCGATCATACACATATCAACCCTTCCGGCATATCGGAAGATAAGTATCGACAATACATTGTTATATTGACTTGCACATATAGATGAATCATACAAGGCACATCAGTCATGGTTCACTTATTTAGCAGTAAATGCTCTACATTGTATAGATTCAGCTTTTGAAAATAGTAGCTTCAGTTTGAATTTAGAATTCAACAATTTTGACAATTTGTAAACTTTAATTTAACTGAGGAAAGTGTTTTATACAGAAAATGAGGAGTTTACCATTTTTTCAGTATAGTATCGATATTTCAAAATGTGAATTGATAATCGATCAACCAAAAAATATCTAGCAATGACAGCTCTAGTTCTCGGACAGTTGGCAATTTGCTATAAACTGATCAGATTAAGATTTGTAAAATGTTATGCAATACATAAACTCAAAAGTATTTTTGACACAAAAACGTTTGTCTCCCACAATGGGCTATAATCATCTGACTTAAAATACCTGACACTATGCACAACTTGACTTAGTACCAATACAAAGTATTCATGTGAAGTTTCATTGAAATCCTACGAAAGGTACGGAGATCAAGCAGAGATATCCGTTGTGACTTTCATCCATCCAGCAAAAATTCATTATGTTTCCCCCACTGCATGTGGGAAACATTAATATAAGCGCTATGCTAGGATAAAGCTAGCTTCAAAAAAGCGCTACATAGTGGACGAAGCAAAATATTTATATGCTACCGGCCAGTGCTCGCGGATAGCAGACCTTTGCACAGCAACTGAAATGGTCCGTTACACAAGAAAGTGCTCAGTAACCCTCAACAAGCAAAATGCTGAGAAACAGTATGCTATTTGCAAGCACTGCTGGCTGGTAGCTTGTCGTTGCATAGATGTAGTAAAGCGCTACCAAAAAGCGCTCGGTTGTGCCTTGGTTAGGCAAGGAGCTCAAGGTGATATGTAACTAGGCAACGGGCTCAAGGTGATATGTAACTAGGCAACGGGCTCAAGTTGATATGTAACTAGGCAACGGGCTCAATGTGATATGTAACTAGGCAACGGGCTCAATGTGATATGTAACTAGGCAACGGGCTCAATGTGATATGTATCTAGGCAACAGGCTAAATGTGATATGTCACTATATAAAACTTACAAGTTCCCAGGCAAATATATGCTGGTTGAAGTAATACTGTATCTGTTCATTGGCTATATTGATACATAACTGTTCAAATGAATTGTTGGGAAAATTCTCAAACCCAAATATGTCCAATAAGCCGATGATATTCAAATTCTCCCTGAAAAGAGTATTATAATATTAGCCTAGGTCTCTTAATGTGCTTAACAGTAAGTCATGAATATAAGTTAACACAGCAGCATGTTCAAGAGTGTTTTAATATAACTGATATCAGTTTGAAACTTTACTCTATCTACTCAGAAGGCGATCTTGTCTTTTGATCTACTGACCTCAAATCAAATGGGGTCATTGACTGAAGATGACCAACCGGCCTATAAAATTTGAAGATTCTAGGCCCAACTGTTCTCTAGTTATTGATCAAAAAATTATTTGGTCTAGTCATTCATGTTAAAGTTCATTGTGACCTTGACCTTTGATCTCAAAATCAATAGGGGTCATTGGCTGTTACTGACCAACCCCCATGTAAAGTTTGAGTATCCTAAGTGTTATTGAGTTATTGAAGGAGACACACTGACAGACACATAGGTTAATTTTGAGATACAACAAATATAGTGTATACATACTCTTTATACATATGTTTATCTGGTTGTAATAAAACATGTAATAGATATAGTGTATACATACTCTTTATACATATGTTTATCTGGTTGTAATAAAACATGTAATAGATATAGTGTATACATACTCTTTATACATATGTTTATCTGGTTGTAATAAAACATGTAATAGATATAGTGTATACATACTCTTTATACATATGTTTATCTGGTTGTAATAAAACATGTAATAGATATAGTGTATACATACTCTTTATACATATGTTTATCTGGTTGTAATAAAACATGTAATAGATATAGTGTATACATACTCTTTGTACATTTTTTTGTCTGGTTGTAATAAAACGTTGATTTTGTTGACGATCCAGCTAAACAATCTACCATACAATGATTTAGACATAGCATCTCGTACATCCAGTGCCTCGTGCATCGTATTCTCACGTATAATTACCTCGCCCCGTGCAACCATACCTGTGGTAGTCAACACTTCCACTAGATCCTTAGATTCTAAACCCAGTAGCTTAGCAACTGAAATATAAACATAATATAATTATTATAGTACATTTCTGACACAAAAACTTGAACAAACAAGAGCACCACAAAGTGACTCCATGCTTGACTATGGGCATTTTCAGACACTGACTTGAATTTCTAATTTAAGAGCAGTGATCTTGGCTCAACTTGCCCTACCTTTATTTCCTTTTTCACACAAGCTACATATACAAACAGTTTCATCACAAATCACTCTCAACACACCCAATGGTATCCATCACCACAACTGTATGAGTATGAGAGAACGAGAGAACGGTAGTAGCCAGTGTTCCCTTTTTAATGAATTAATTAAGTAAGCATCAAGCACTAGAAACACAAGTACTACTTCTATTTCATTTAAGAAAGCCACAGAGAGAAAACCTTGGACCACCTGTACTCACAGCTCTCACTCTAACATTAGGCTATAGATACAATATTTTACCTGTATCAATTAAGTCTCTATTGGAGATATCGACACCATCCCCGGAATGACCTTCAGACTGTTTGTCTATGAACTCTATATTACCTACATGTAATATGGCAGCAATCACACCGAATATAGACGACACCTCCTGCAAGGGTGGAAAATAATGGTAGTTTAAATTCTGACAGAACAATGTCTCTCATAAGTTAAAGTCTAATTTCAGACATGCGTCTGTTCAACCAACTATACATTTACTCCCTGATCATTGAGTTGTGAGACAGCTGTTACACTTGCCACTGATGGCAGCTACAGCATGTTGGCTTTTGACCCTTTCAGGTACCCATTCAAACATTGTTGATTATTCTTGCTAAGAGAAATTTAGCAGTGGCAACGGGGAGTGATCCTGGGACCTCTCTATTCCAAAGCAAGGCCTCACATTTAGGCCACTTTTCCCCACCAGTTTGAAGCAGCCATACATGTTGTACCTAAACATAGGCTCGACTGTCCATAACATTCACAAATGTAAATCATACACAATTTGCTTAATCATAGTATTGTCAGGTTGTATTTATTTGGAACTCATTAATCTTTGTGAGCTTTGGTTAATATACCACGAGGATGTTAAAACAACAAACTAGATAGGATGAGGTAAATAATTTTGCACAAAACATTTGTATTTAAAAACAGTAACAATAATGGAAGTAGTATTACTTAGTAAACTACATTAAACTGAGATTGTCAGACATGAACAAGCATAGGCTGGGAGTCTCATTTCAATGTGGTCAGACAATAAATACATGGTGATATGATAATTGATTATCAAAAATATGTAAACATATTTATGAAATAATCATATGGCATTGTATAGCATACATGATAGTATAATAGTGATATGGTACTCATTCATACATTTGGCAGAATAAATTCAATGAGTATGATAACAGTGAAGTGGCATAATGTCAATTGGCAATACTTAGCTAATGCAAGCATTTTAATAGCATGTATAGTATACCATATATTATTATTTCGTAGTATGTGAAAATGAAAGATAAAATTCAGGGAAAATAGTTGCCTATGTTGAATTTTTTACACCAATTGATACAGACTTTCAAAATTTGTGTTTAAATTCTCAGAAATACAAATATTACAAGAAACAAGTAAATACTGTACCATTTCCTACATTAAATTGCAAACTTAACAATCTTAGGGCTCAAAAATTATGGTCATCTTGGCAGCCATCTTGAATTTCAACTGCCATGTTGATTTTTAGGTTGGAGTATCAAAGTGTCAAATTTGTCATAGACTTATCTAATCACTTTCTACCCTAACTACGATGAATTAAGGACAAGTTGAAAACATTGCCGGGTCCTGATTAATTGAATCTATGCTAACCAGAAAAAGTAAAAGATATGAAAGTGAGCATTTTTAGGAGTGCAGTGACGTGTGAAATACCTCAGAAGATAATAAACGCTCCTATCCACATGTGACATTATCAAATAAAATAAAAAAAATCAAAGAAAAATGTTCAGACTTAAAATTCTCATAGTCATCAGTCATTTTGTTGCTGTAAGCTAATTACTTGGTAATTAATTGGAGACATCATGTTTGTATACAGAGTTATTCATATGCAAATGTGCCCACCAGCTAGCTATTGGTGATTGACAGGGTTTTTTTGTTCATTCATCCAAGAGATTGCCGGTGGGCACTTTGCATATGAATATGGTGATCTCTCCTATATCTTGAGTTTTAAATGTTACTAACACCTCACTAACAAATTGTCAAACAAAGGCCAATAGTTCTGTCAATATGATCAAACCACACAACTCAATTACACTTGGGTATCTCGTAACAGTAGTTCAGTAAAAGTTTGGTTAATATCCCTTGTGAAATCTAGCCTGTACACCTACAAGTTCGTGCATCTTATATTTGAAATGTGCGCATCTGCACAAAAACAAACACACTGGCATCAACCATGTGATAAACTATATCAATTATCTGTCTATTAACAAATTCGAACAAAAAGTTGAATGTCAAACTGCAAAAACTTGCAAAATCGGCCTCAATGTTACATGCAGTCTGCAGTTTTAATATAAACATTTGTGACCTATAAGTTCGTGCACATAAACTGATGACGTCATTAGGATCGCACGGGGAAGATATTGCCATTAAAAAGTTTTGTAAAATAAAGTTTGATCAATTGTCTGTAAGTAAGCACCATTTTCCAATCGTAGATTTATCGTATCTAATGCAATTTTTGAGGAAAACAAATGTCACCCTAATTCGCGACTGGAAGCGGTGAATATGTAAACAGTAAAATTGGTCCTCGGACAAAACCCACCTGTGAACGTAACAAACCTGTTTTTGTGGCATCTTTTTGCATTATCCAGCTGGATAAATGTCTTTTTAATAACTTAAAATGCATTTGGACACAAAAATGAGACTTTTAGCAAAGAAATGAGCGTTTTACTAAAATGCATGAACTTGTAGGAATGCACGAAGTTATAGGAATAGAGGTTACTTGGAGTTGCTTACAGAAAAGTGGGATGCACAGAATAACAGCTACCATTGACAGGGGGTGTATGAATTGCTGCGTATTAATCAATAACCTCAGAATAACATTTAGAAACTATAAAACATCCTACCATATAAACATCCACAAAAAGCTCAGATTTATTAATGATAAATTCTCAAATCATTATCAAGCCCACATCAATTAAGACTTTTTTTCAAGGTAAAATTAAAATTTAATAATAATGATACAATAAACAATGTTCTAATTTTTTTTTTTTTTTTTCTTTTTTTTTTCGGGTCCCGTAAGGGTAACCCCGTTTATTTCATATATATATATACATTCATAATTCATGATTTACAGAATATTAATGTTTAGACAAGGCATAAAGGTGAACATTAAGGAGAGAGTTTGCAGTGTTGAGTAAACTGGGTATTATTTGTCACAATGTTCTAATTTGTTTAATTTGCTAGCTTAACAAATTACATTGTATTTCCTTTTATTCCTATCAATAAATTTAATAATAAAATCAGTCACAACTTTTAAAATTCGTTAAAATTACATCTCAGACATGTTTCGGGAAGCATAAAATTTAAAGCAATAATCTGGACTTTAGAAGACATATTATTTTATCAAGGGAGATGATTCTTGATATTTGTCCAAAAAAGCTGCAACATGAGATGTGTACACATTTTAACGCATCTATTGTAAGAGTACAGGGGTTCTACTGGGGTATGATGCCGAATCCTGAAAATAAGACACAGGTCTGTTTTGGGTGCCATTAGCACACATCTCTACATCAAACTATGTTTCAAACACTATTCTTCCTAAAATTCAATTCATGAAGTTTCAAATGACTGTAACTTGGTTAATACTTAATACTATTTTTTTTCACCAAATAACTTTTATCTTCTGTAGAAAAGGGAATTCTTTTTAGTGCAGCAAATCCGATTTTCTGGATTATTCGGGAATTGTAGCACCCCTGAAGAGAAGTATAAGTTGTATAGAGTAAAGCGTTACAAAACATACCTCTTCTTTAAATCCTATAATACTGAAGCAATGTTGTATAGCCTTGAACTTGACCCGGTTAGCTGACAATGATACCATCTCTGATGGACCGCTCGTATGTTCACTGATGTACCTATAAAATAATATATATACTGTAAAATCACATATATATTTTCGAGGATATTAAATTTCATGGATTTTGATACAAATGCATTTTTGTGAGGTCGTAAATTTGTGGTTTACAAATTTTGGAAGAGTAAATCCATGTTCTTGAGGTCAATTAATCATTGATTTTGTGGTGAAGTTCAAAAACAAAATTGAAGAAAATTCAAATCCCTCAAAAAATAATGATTTTACAGTATATTTAAACCACTCCATGTTCCCATGATCTTTATTTCAGGAATTCTGTAAATTTAGCGGATATAAGAATTCAAGAGAAAGGTAGTTATGTTAAAGTATAAGTTACGTGAATTTATGATTTCATGAGGAACTCAATTCACAAATAATAGTGAAACTAAAAAAATCACGTTTCTGTGGCAAAAAATTAGTGAATTAAGAATTTAATTAAAAAAATATCTGTGTTTTATTTCTTTCTTTGTAGAGGGTTTGTAGGCAAAAAATTATGCTAGAGAAAATGTTAACAAAGTTTGTAAATTTGCGAAATTCACCAACATTTCGATGTTCTAACATTTACACATATACAGTTACTATTCTACTCAAAACTTGATACGAGTCAACAAATTTTCCTTGTGAATATTTTACAAATAGTGTAAAATAGACAAACAGAATTTTCAGAAACATAATGTTACATCTGCAATATTGTAAACGAATAAAGATTTGTTCAAAATTTTGTCTTAGTGCTGATAAACCCAATAACATTAAAATGTTTGTACTGCCGTCAAGCTTCTGTGATAACAAAATGCAGTCCGTGTTTTGTATATTTGGTTGTACACATTATGAGAATAGAAAAGGGCAACAATTTAACAGTTACCCTGGAAACGACATCCTTAAGACAATGCGTGCCAAATGAAACACTTGAATATTTCAAAATTTATTAGCAGATTAGATGATCTTTTAATATTTGCACAACGTTTTCTTAATCGGTTTTGTTCAGTTAAAGCAAGGCAGAGATGAATATGAATATTTTGACACAGTATCAAACTTTGAGTCGTATATTAACAAACCTGTATGAAGCATTTTCTTGTAGGTGGTATTTATGGTTTTTATCTTCTCTCGGCAGTCCATCATGTACATAATAAAATATGTGGAAATTCTGCTCACCCCTGAAATACAGTGACAGGTGATCTGGTTAGCTAGCACTTTAAACTAAACATGTCAGATGTCCAATAAATATCACAGATGTGCAAAATCTTATAAAGGCTGTTTACAAAATTGAGGAATAAAACCACTGTGCAATTTTTGGATTTTACAAGAAGATGCCATTTCATACTATGAAGAAGCATCTTTTACACAGCAAGATTTTCCAGAGTCTTTAGCGCATCATCATTATTAATCAATATTCATAACCATAACCAATCAATATTCATAACCATTACCAATCAATATTCATAACCATTACCAATCAATATTCATAACCATTATTAATCAATATTCATAACCATAACCAATCAATACTCATAACCATTACCAATCAATATATATAACCAATCAATATTCATAACCATAACCAATCAATATTCATAACCAATCAATATTCATAACCATTACCAATCAATATTCATAACCAATCAATATTCATAACCATAACCAATCAATATTCATAACCAATCAATATTCATAACCATAACCAATCAATATTCATAACCATAACCAATCAATATTCATAACCAATCAATATTCATAACCATTACCAATCAATATTCATGAGCTACAGCATCAATATCAGTTATGGTATCGTGAGGTAAGAAAGGAAAATCTTCATCAAATGAAACTGCATTTTTGAAACAATGCCATGCGGAAATTTCCAAACACAGATCTATAATACACAAGAAATTCCATGAAAACTCGCATAATTCACCAATCTAATGGCACTTAGATCTCATAGGCTATTTTTATCAAGGGTTAAATTCTTATATTTACATAACTATGAACTATGCATATTTTTTGGTGTCACATTTTTGTTTTAGATTTTGAATAGGAGACAACCAATGGTATCAAATGAAAGCCTAGGTCCTACTGAGCATTTTTTGCCTCGACGATGTACTCCAAATTTCAATAAATGAGCTATCAGGACATCGGGAACAGGTTTTCTGGTGGTCTAGCGGAAGTTTCGGGGAAGTCATGAGACAGTTTGTGATATCTGAAGGAATTGTGATCAATCGGGTAGAAATTAGGAGAACATCACCGATGTAGAATTCCTCAGTGGGACTTTAGGCTTTATTTGTTTGTAATGAACTTACTGTGCTTGAAATATCACCCTGGACTTCTCTAATAGATATTCTGTGATTTTGGCTGAAAGATACAGTAAGTAGGAACATTTTGCACAAAATACACTAAAAAAGATAATACAATGTAACACCATTTAGGACCATTTTACCCAGACTGGACTGAACAATAGGTTTTACTGTAATGAGATATAAATTGAGTGCTTTCTTATTGAAATGGACTGTAAAAATATTTACACATTTATAAAATACGTTCCTCCGATATACTTCCAACATAACATTCAGGATTCAAACTGACTGCAGAGCAGGGCAAGACTTAGTGATTAGAAGTCGGCAACAAATAAAACACTTTCACACAGAGTCACAAACTAATCAGCTGATAACTGAGTTGTTTAATTGCTTTTGTTCTTACATTGCTAGGCGATGGTGCCATGCAGAATAGGTTTAAATAGGTTTAACTATAATCGCAAACAATCAGAGTACAACAAACCTTGTTACAACAGTATATTTGTGTTTGTACTCTTCAGGTTACATAGAAGACACATTTTAACATCTGTATATTCCGGAAAATTTTACACGACTCCTGACCTTCTTTTAGCATAATTTAAGAGCAGATATAATGTCTCTATTTATAAACTGGTTTTATGATTTCATAAGCGGAAAGTATCACGAAGACGCTCAAGGTGAAATACGAACACATGATTTGCTCGCAGTAATGTATATATTCAACTCAAGAACCTTGTAATGTATTCATGCATAAAATAGAGGATCATGTCAAATTCTCCATGCTGTATGTTCCTCTCACCTCCTGTCACTGTCCCGTTCTCAGTAAAGAACATTTCTAAATATTTGCCGAATCTACTTGAGTTATCGTTGATTACAGTCTTAGCATTGCCAAATGCTTCCATCAAGGGGTTGACCTGCAGGATCTTCTCTTCTAAATCCCTATTAGGGGCCTGAAAATGGAGTATGAAATAAAATATACTACAAATGTCTGCATTAGCAACATATTGTTGAATTCATATGTTAACACATAACTATTGAAAATAAACACCGACCATGTTTATAATCTTTCTAAACTGTGCATTTCAGCTACTAGTATTTATAAACTGATGAGAACATGTATGCAAAAAATGAACTTAATTGGCTTAAAATTCCTAGTTTCAAGTAACAAGTAGAGCATCGTGCATGAGTGCTCATTACATACGAGTTTTATTAAACAAGTGGACAAAATGATATGACACGAGGCTTTGCCGAGTGTCATATTGTTTTCGTCGACGAGTTGAATGGGTTATTTCTCTCATTTGTATTACTTATTGAACCGACAGTACAAAAGAATACCACGGTTGTCAGGTAAGATCAATACATATTTTGCATACCTTTATATAGATCTAAGGTAAAAACTACCGGTAGCTGAATATTATCAGACAATAATTTATGCCAGTTTTTACAGTAGTTATATAAGTATAAGTCAGTAAAGTTATTCTCTATTTGGGTGTTTTGTGGATTATTGAGAAGGTAAAACTCTATATTCAACATATAAATTGTCGCTTCAATTCATGGCTGGAATAAAATTTTAGCATTTCGAAAAAAATTGAGGTTAAAATTTTACACTATTATCAATTTCTTAACTTAACAGAATTTTACAAACTTTTGCAGGAAATTTAAACTGAATATTCTGTCGTTAATTAGCTTATAAGATAAAATGGATAATTGGCCAATGACCTCCAGCTAAGAGGGAAGAGACAGAAAGTTTGTGTGATACAAGGAATCTGGGCGCACTGCCCTAGCTCTTTCCAAATAGACTCCTTGGTTCTTCAATGTGCTTGGTTTATAGCATCAATACACACACAACTATTTTTGGGTTATCAACTAGAGATGATGGAAACACTGAAAAGCATATCTGAAATTTCCAGTGCCCCAGCCAAGACTGAACCAGGCATTACCTTTCGGCAACTGTTCTATCTAAAACAAAAGGGATAAAATCAGGGCTCAAATTTAACTTTTTTGGTCACTTGCAAATTTTAGCAATGAGCTTTTTTTCTTACTTGCTAAATCAGAAAATCTACTTGCAAATTTAGCCATTCAATTAAAAACGTTACAATATCCACCTGTATTATACCTAGGTAACATAGTTAGAGCTATAAGCATATTGTTTGTGAACCTGTTATACATCTATCAGACTACAGGATTTCAGCAAGTTGGAGTCATTTGCAGAAGGTTGTTGGCATCTTTATGCGCCCGAGACCCCAGAAATTATTTGTAGTTGTACTTGCAAAAAATAGCAAGTGATGATTTTATCCACTTACATTTTGGGAAATCTACTTGCATTTAGCAAGTTAGCAAGTGCTAAATTCGAGCCCTGAAAATTTAGGAAATTTGACGAACGTTTTTTTTTCGTTTGACTTAAAGTTTGAGCCAGGTGCCCATGAAACCAGCAGTGCTCTGCTCGTGGAACATAACACCAATTTTGCTTACATATTGATCTATGTATTTTAAATAAAGAATATATATAGGATCTGTCATGAGTTGTCTTTGGAGATCAACATTTCTTAAACGAGTCTAGACAACACAGGTTATTAAGCGAGCCTTAGGCGAGCTTAATAATTTGTTTTCGTGATGAGTTTAAGAAATGTTGATCTCAAAGACAACGAGTGTACCATAGTAACTGAGTCAATACAACGTCAATAAGAAGGTATTTAAGCCGGCAACGTTACGTTTTCGTGCCGAAAAGCTGGTGACGTCACACATTTGTTATCACACGTGTTGGAGAACATTGTTCCATCATTTGTTCTCACATGGAATATCACAGTATTTATGTGATAAAACAATATCTTAGACTACTTAAATGTGCCGCCATGTAGACAGAATATTTTATGTATTATTGCAGGATGTCTAGACCCCACGATGATAGGTACAAGATATCAGAGGCACTGTCTGAAGTGATGAGTGACATTGGGGTAAATGAAAGACTTGTGATGAAAAGAAGGAGAGCATTCCTGCTACAAGAGGCTTTAATGAGAGCCGTACCCAAACATTTAATAAATGGAAACATTTATCACTTTGGCAGCCAGTCTGAAGGATCAACAACAACATTCCTTTCCTCCGACAGAGATACATTAATATGTCTAAATTCAAATGTTATACAAAGTATGAGTGAGTGGAAATATGCATGTCGTAATTTGATGATGGTACAAAATGAGACCATATCACCAGGTTACTGTTATCTACAGCGTATGGAACCATACCTGCCTCAACCGACAACAGTCAATGATTATAATAATGATCGAGACATTACTACATTGATTCAGCTTGCTACAGATACTGAAGAAAGATTGCTGATCAAAAATACTTTTTACCAGTATGTGAAAATAGAAGATCTATCCACAATACATG